>MU184019.1:0-21856 GCA_016904865.1 Pissodes strobi
AATAGTGGCAAAAGCTTTAGACTACTTGGATTACATATTTTTGCTGTAAAATTCAAAGGAACTTTGCTGTAAAATTCAAAGGAACGACTTTCAACTGCAACTCACCAAGAGGCATGATCTTTATTATTTTCTACTTTTATTTCTTCAGTTTCACTTTAGATTTCAATAAACCAGGGCGAGCAGAAAGAAACCGTCCAGGATTTCAATCAACAACCTCTAGTTATCCCAAAGAACAGCTATAAACGGCATGACAGTAGGACTAGACCATAAGGCATGCATTACATAAAATTAATTAGCTACAAAGTCGTTCAAGTGCAAACACATTAAATAAAGTCAGTTATTTAAAAGCTATCTCCAAAACAAAATTGAGGTTTAAGCTCCTGAAACCCACTTGACTCTAAATATTTACGTTTAACTGAGACAGACTCGTGGGTGACCCCCTTCTAGGGTTGTATTCAACCCTATTTGTTAGTTAGGGTCAAGTTTCGTTTAGCGGAAATCCGTTAGGAAGAAATTAAATTTATTTTTGACATTATAGTACCTGTGTCAACTCAGAACAATCAAAGTTTTTCCCCGCAAATACATCAATCTCATTTTCAAAAAAAAAATTGAAATAAAAGAGCGAAAATCCACTAGAAAAAAATTCTTGGCTTAGAGTAGCTCTCTACCTCTCTAACCTTTATTAACCAGAGTAAAAAGACAAGCGCGCTACGCGCGCTTGTCTCTTCACTATCCCAAATTACCCCAAACTAACCCAGGCTAACCCAAACTAATCCAAGCTAACCCAATCTAACCTAAACTAACCCAAACTAACCCAAACTAACCCAAACTAACCTAAACTAACGCAAACTAACCCAAGCTAACCCAAACTAACCTAAACTAACCAGAGTAAAAAGACAAGCGCGCTACGCGCGCTTGTCCTCACTATCCCAAATTACCCCAAACTAACCCAAACTAACTCATATACTAACCCAAAATTATCATATAAAAAAATCTAGTTTTCTGTAAAACAAAACATTTGCGGAGAAAAGGAAAATTATTTTTGTGCTAGTATTCTTGTGTAGAATCATTCTATAGAACGATATTTTTTGTAGCCGATTTCCGCTATTCTAAACTACAAAAAAAAATAAAAAATTTTCATTAAATAGGCATTTTCGGATAAAACTAATAACACCGTTTTAATTGAATAGGTTTTTCTGAACCGGCCTATGACAAAAAAAATAATGTGAAAATTATCCAAGTATAGGTTTTAGCTAAATTATCATATAAAAAAAATCTAGTTTTCTGGAAAACAAAACATTTGCGTAGAAAAGGAAAATTATTTTTGTGGTAGTATTCTTGTGTAGAATCATCCTATAGAACGATATTTTTTGTAGCCGATTTCCGCTAAAAGAAACTTGAGCCCCCATCGTGATATTTTTTGTCTTCAAAAATTCGATTACATGCTTCACCTCCTCGAAGAGCCAATTCATATGATAAAACATGGAAACATTTCTTCTGAAGTCCAATTGGCGTATTTTCGCATTAAGTGTCAATATTTTAAAAAATCCAACGTAACTGGATGCTGACGAACTGGTTTTTCTTTTTTCTGGCTCAACCTACAGTTTTTGACTTGAACCTTATATCTGCAAATGGGTCTAAAAAAACTCCAAAAGAACGGCAAAATTTTTCTTGATCTAGTTTTGCAACCACATTCCACATAGTCTTTATAACAGTTTCTTTGTAGTATGACCCATCTCTAGTGCGCATATTACTTGCCCGATCTTTCTAAATGCCAACCAGATTTTTTTTCTCTCAATACGTATCCTCTCAGGAAGCAGAACTCTTCAAATTGTTTTCATATGGACTTTTTTGATTTTTTTAGTGCAAGTTCTTCTATATTTCTCTCAATTTACATCGCAGAAGCGTTTCCGTATCGCGACATTCTCATTTAAAACTCAAATTTAAAACTATGACAGAATGATAGTAGGTGACAATGACATGAATTTTAAATATATACAAGTGCTAATTATAATGATTGATGAAATTTTCTGGTAAAATATAACTCCTACAATGAAAATTACCTATAATTTTCGGCAAATCTTAACTCATGCAAGTTAAACTGAAAAAACAACTCGTACATTAACGTTCGCTCGTGCGTTTTTTCAACCTAACTTGCATTGCACTTGTTATATTACTAATGATAATTTCGAATTTAAGTTTACGGCACTCCCAAAGTAAATATTATTTTTTCAATTATTTCTTGCTTTTTATAATACTTATTTTATCAACTCGTGAATAGGCTACCTATGTAATTTTTTATTAGGTAGGTAATTAGTTAAAAATCTATGTTATTTCGTTACGTGAAAATAAGAATTAATTATTTAATTTAATGTAAGTAATATTTGAAAATAAAATTGAGGAATGCATTTAAGCAATCCACTTTCACAAGAAACACAATGCATTTAACGACCTGTAGTATTACCATTACTTTCATTAATACTCTACCTTAAGGCAACGCATACTGTAATGTATTTTTTTTAATAAATCAGGTTTGTCAGTTGTTTTATTCTTCTCTTTTCCATTTCTTACACCAAAGTATATAAAAATAAGTTAGAAGTTTTGCCAACAATATGAAGCATCCCGAAAATAAGGGCAACTCTGTGAATAACTGGCCAGAATTTGATAAAAACTAGATAAATACAGAAATCTTCTAAAATAATCAATATTATTATGCTTAAGTAGTTAAAAATGACTTGTCTAAATATTTCAAAATATAGAACGCTTTTCTTAAGTAGGGATAAGAATAAATTGCTTTATTAAGCCTGTTGCAATTTTATTAGCCTTGTATTTTCCTGCTCAAGATATATAATATCTTTTGATTCAAGTGTTAAAATTGTTCCCCTGCAGATTGAAATAAATATCTAAATTTAAGCCATTAATATAAAAATTTCAAGAGAGTAAGGGAATTTAAATAAAGTATAATGTAAGTTTGCTATCTTTTGAAATGTAAATGCACCAGCTCTCGTAGTGTTTGCGTTAGCTCTATGCAGTGACCTAGATATTTGCTTTATCTCGGGCTGCTAGCTGGGTCATATAAACGCTAAACTATTTAATCAAAATATGAAGTGTATACTTATTAATAAGTATCAACAATTTAAACATATTAAATAATTTGTTTAATGTAAGAGTGAATATACTGCTTTCAGAGAAAGTTAGAGCTTCCTATAAATTATGAAACAGAACGCAATGCGTGTTATGATTTCACATTCCGTTTGTTTCCATATTTTCACTCTGCTTTATCCTTTTGAAGCCGGAACACAGAATTTTTAAACACAGGATTAACGAAACTGGATCGGTTCCTAATTTACCAGTTTCTGTTTATTTAATTATAAATAAACAAATATAAATAAACAAATATAAATTTTTAGATTATTCCAAATCCAGTTTGAATATTTGTCACTATCACAAAAATGCGGATTTTCATACGATCCATTGCGATTAATGAAATTAATTATTTGTGAGGCAGATTGCAACTAAATCCAGATTAATAAAATAATTAAACAAAACTATGAATTTTCTGTAAGTGCAAAATACTCGCAGCACTTAATCATTATTTACCACATTTTTTGAACTCCTGTGATGAGGTCCTAAACAACAATTTAAGTTGCTTCATGTCAAGATTCAGCTAGATTTTTAACCCTTAAATAGGCGCGCTGGTGTATTTCGTACACCATTCCTAATAATAGTTCATGGACTTCGCTAATAAGGCATACCCCACCATACCGCTTCGTGTACCTTCTTGGTTACATGTTGTCTACAAGCCCTGAACGGATCGGTGTGCAGCGACGCTCCGTAAAGTGATAGTCTCGTGACAATTTGAACTTGGTGCCTAAAATACACCACGCGAGCAATTATGTAAGTAATATCTATTATACAGATCTATCCCAGAATAGATTTTTTTTTGTAAGTTTTATGATCTAATGTGTTTTTATTCTATTTGTAGGGCAGAAATACCTGTAAAAAATCCAAGCAAACTGATCCATGAAGAACTTTTTTGGAAATAGATAACGATGAGCCAATTGCAGAGATTGTTTTGTACTACGGCGTTTTTCATTCATTTTATCTGTATAAAATTAGAATATTGTTGAGTTTTGTATTACTAACCGTATTAAAACATTGAAATAATGCCTCGGTTTTTTTTTTATATGGAAAAAGGTCTTCTTTAATAATATAGGTAATATGGTGTATAAAATACACCGCGCGACCAGTTATGTAAAATTTTGTGCGCGCCTAATTAAGGGTTAAATCTAACTTATGGTGAATAATTACTGAGCAGATTGGTAGTTGTGGATATTCTTTTAACAAAAACGTGCCATGATGACACAATGTATTTTATTTTGCGACACTAAATCCAAAATTCTCTTAAGATTTATAATAAAGTTGATCTGGGTAAGGTTCAAGCAAAATTAAAAATCATTAATCCTATAAGCAAGATAGGTATCGACACCCATATAAAATAATTTGAATAAGCAGGTAAATTAAAGTTCTCCGAAACAGCAAAACAGAAAGGGTACCAAATATACAAACCAAGGGGACAAAAAATGAAACAAATTATCCAAATAACCATAGCTAATAGGAGGAGGCAGATACATTAGACAACCTAATAGCGAAAAATAATTGAACCTTATTGTAACTATCAAAATACCAATTGATTTTGTGAAATAGTGCATGATAATTTGAAATGTTGACGAATAGCAAACAATTAATACATGTCCATAAATCTATTCTATTAGTTTGAAAAAAATATCGTTGATAAATCTGATATTTCCCTATCTAAATTTATTTTCTGTGTGTTCTTTATTCGTCTAACTCCTTGGATCAAACAACCCATATTTGGCTCAGTTACTTTTGGTTCGGTAAGTTTTGGTAAGTTTCTTATTGGCGAAGGTTGTCACTATTGCCTTATAGATTCCTATATTGCCCTCAAAGTTTATGAATTTAGTGTTCTACATTAATGTTTTGCGAATACTTGCAACTTATTGCACTTTTATTTCCCGACTTGTTGTTGTAAGTTCCTCATACGTCTGCTCGAAGATAGGAAGTAGTTATATCTTCTTCCATATTTCTTTTATCTAGTTTCAACTTTCAGTTTGCTTTACTTCTATGATTGATTTTTAATAATAATTTCAAATGTTTTATAATAAGATGTTTCATATCGCATAAAGCGCAAGGTGATTTAGATTTTAATTAATTCAAATGGTCTTCATTTGGTATTGGCCCACTAAGAATGATTTTAAACCATATGAGGGTTTCTGTGTGGAATTAAGTATACCATGTTGAATACTACTTCAAATGAGCATCCAGTTCAATCACAAACGGAAAATATGTCTTGTTTAACTGTAAAGAGTGTTCCCCTACCTACCCGTAGTATTCCATAGACGTACATGATTTCCATTATGTCTTATTTTGCCTACATAGTCAAGTAAATCACAACCTGATTAATATTAGTTTCATTAATAACGAATATAGTTTTACTTTGGAGTTGAATAGTTCCTTCTTTTTTACTTTAAAAACACTTTACATTTTTGTGTTAATCTTACTCTACTTAATACTACTCAGTGCGCATCTATTACTCTGTTTACTGATAAATTTTGAGCCATGAAGGCTGCAATTGGCTAGGAAAACTTAAAATTTTTGGATGCCTATATAATGAGAGAGAGACTTTAAACTCACTTGTAAGAAAAGCTGACGAGTTATATTTTGGTTACAAAGTTGCTGATCAAGATTGGGCTACCAAAATTTGCTGCAATACTCGCTCTGTAACTCTAACGGGTTGGTTAAGTGACACCACAAAGCTATGAAATTTGGAATACCAATAAGTGGGCGGGAACCTCAGAACTACGTTGATGATTCCTATTTTAGCACAACAAAAATTGTGGGGTTTTCGGGTAAAATCCTAATATGCTATTTGCCATTCTTCCTGTGCCTCATGATACTTTAAGCATACCTATCTCAAAGCCTCCAGAAATACAAAATAGGCTCGGAATCGAATGAACTAAGCTAAAATTTAGCTTATACCAAAAGCCGGCATACGTTTTTTAGAGGTAGATGATTTGGAATGTAGTAGCATCAAACAGCCCCATTTTATATGTCAGAAAGAACTCAGCGATCTTACTCGTGATTTGAATCTTCCTAAAACAAAGTCACAGCTCCCTAAATCTCCTCTGTAGCAGTGAAATGTCCTACAAGAAGAGGTGCACATTTCAACGTATCGGAAAAGAGAGTCCAAAATTTTTTGGTTAATAACTGATTAACTGTCACGATTCTCGAGGATTAATGAAGGAACTTATAATTTCGAGTGGTGACTGTTTATTGATTCTTCGAAGACAAGGCTAACACAGTTTTATTCTTTAGTGGAAATCAAGAACCATCTCTTGTAATTTATGATGTAAATATGAACAACCATACAACAATATGCGGATATTACTCCAAACCATTAAGTACTAAGAAAGATCTGGGCCCATTTAAAAGTTGTTGTATTAGTGAAAGCATACCAAATATTGTTGTTTTCAACATGAATAGGCAGCAAAGTCTGAAACCAACATTATCTAGATAAAAACTGATTAACGAACCCTTAGTTGAGCAGCAGAAATTCTATTATTGTTAAAGTCCTTAATAGGGAAGGGAATACTTTCATTTACTTCAAATTGAAATCCTTGCGTATAACCGAGGCAAAGTTTAAAGAAGGCATGTTCGTTGGTACGCAACCTACGAGAACTTTTCAAGGAAAATAATTTTGAAACTAAACCTTGGACCCCTTTCAAAAATGTGTTTAGCACATATAGAAAATAGGAAATCGCAAATTTACACAGAACTAGTAAAATTTATTGTAGCATGTCATTTAAGCTGCATTTTCTTTGCTAGCATTTGCGATTCTTATCCAAAAAATTAGATGCAGATTTAGATGCACATGGAGAAAGATCTCACTAGCAAATTGCTGAAATGGAACAGCGGTACAATGGAATAAGGATGCCAGACATGTTAGCAAACTACTGTTGGACCCTCAAACGTGAAACCGATCCCAGTGAACACAAGCGAAAAAAAACAACAAAATGATTTATGTGAATATTGTCACGACCAGTATGACATGACGCCATGCCACACCATGGATGGCGTACAGGTTATGCAGCTCAGATTCGGGATCGATCTATGCCAGATGAGGAGAGATGATAAACAAGGCACTTTAGTTAAAAGCAATAACAATGCCTATTGGTCAAAGACTTGGCAAATTTATACGGTCACCGAGTACTAAGGTGCGCATATCTTTTCGATTGAGGTATACTTTTGAATTGCC
Source organism: Pissodes strobi (assembly GCA_016904865.1). Taxonomy (NCBI): domain Eukaryota; kingdom Metazoa; phylum Arthropoda; class Insecta; order Coleoptera; family Curculionidae; genus Pissodes; species Pissodes strobi. Next base: position 7,337 of record MU184019.1, read on the forward strand.
TATTGGTCTTTGGTTACTGTTTTATAATATAGTTTTTGTAAAAATTGTGTTGTGTTTCATTTATGATTTGCTTTTACTTAATTCTTCTCAGAGTTTATACTACACTTTTGACAGATTCTAATTTGAAATTATCTTATTTCGAGTTTTGACAAATTTTTCTTAGATTCGACTTTTACTGCTTTAGGTGGGGAGACCAAATCCATGCATATGTGAGCTACGAAATTCCGGTTTAGGTAGGAAATAATGTTGCAGGGTAGAACCTTACGCACATGTGTGGTTGGAGGGACCTGGTTTGGGTGAGAAACGAAGCATTCCGAACGGATGGTTCATTTGAGTATTTCTACAAGAAAATTTGCTGATCATTTAATTTTCTCGCATTTTATATTATTCTTCTCTTCTATAAAACTTATGGGTCTTAGGTAAAAACGGAGGTCACATTTGATATCAGCACATTAGAATACATATGAAAAAACCAACAAATTATTAGGTAGCGACAAAACGTTTAAAAGTTTAGAACGGTGCAATTATTGTAAACCAAAAAATAATTATCTGGCAAAATTGCATTATCTCTGGCTTAATTATAATACAGCTCATTGTCGGAATAATCAACTTAACTCGAGAACACTTACTATTAGATTTGTGAGGCTTCGATTCGCAATCCAAAATCCAATTAGCTTTACCTAATTTTTCGTTTTCTTCATCGGCAAATATGTATTTTGTTCGTTTTAGCTCGTGTCAATTTCGAGAAGTATAAGTAAATATTGTGCAGTTACAGTGCTCACAAATACAACAAGCATTAACAACATGGGCTGGGATAGATAAATAGCTTTTAATATACTCTTCACGGCCATTACCTATGCAAAAACAATATCTACAATCGCATGGGATCGAGATAAGCTCTAATTGTTAGTTAACGTTTAGCAATCGCAGGACCTTTCTTGCTTGGATGCTACTAAAGTTTCTAATAATTAGAAACGTCTCTTCTCCTACATAGCTCAGTTTTGCTCCTGCCATTTTAGACTAGTTTCAATTAGTCTCACATCGGTCGCATACTCCACCGTAAAAAATATGGTTTTTATGCAATTGGTAATAAATGTAACAAATTAAGCCTTCCTGATTTAACATATACACCACTAACGTTTGCCATATTAATATTTATAAAATTCTCAGCAATTTGTGCACGTTGTGTATTCCCTGCATGCACGACGCACGTAGCCTTCAATAATATCGCGGTTATCAGGAAAGCACAGTCATGACAGCGACGTGATCTCTTTTACCACATTTTCATGAGGCTGCAAAATAGCGCGCTATCTATGTTTACTCGACTATTAGTTAGCTGTCACAGCTTTTAATAATGCGGTTTATAATAAAAATAATCCGACGACGTCATTTTTAATTACGCTTTGTTGGTGGCCATCCTTTTTGTTAATAGAGTTGACAGAGAAAGGTAATACGAATAAGATCTAAGATATGATAGATTGAAAGTTATCTCTGAATGAATATCTTTTCCATATTTGACAAATCTAGCTAGCTAAATCAACGTGCATCATTGTAAAGTCATATGGTCACTTTGGTAAATATAGTGAAAGTCATTTCAGTCGAAATATCCTTGATACACGTACAAAATTAGATTTTATCCAGTATTAACAAAAAACAAAAAATATTAAATACCGAGAATTATGTTATTAGAAAAAATATTTCTAAATAAACACAATGAAGGTGGTATAAATTATTAATGTTTACTGCTGTGAAATTCGGGAAGAAGCAAGTATAGCACCATAATCTACTATTCAATACTATATCAAGGTTTTGCCTGCACATATGAACTGATGCTGTAATGCATTTAAATGCATAAAAATCTTGACTCTCTCTTCTCCAGAGATTCGTAAAGTTACTTTTTTTAGCCCTAAAATACCCTAATAAACCATATCTAATAATGTAGATATGTTCTATATTATTGTGGAGGATTCATGTTTACCTTATAATTGATTGCCTGTGGCTCCACCAGTATTTTCAATTTCTTATAAGGTAGAGCCTCTTCAGCTCTGGCTCCAGGATGTAAACAGCGCAAGAGCCACTTTAGTGACCCTAACGAAGCTGAAAAACCTAAAGAAAACTGTCATGACCATTTTTCAGTTTTCTTTAGGTTTTTCAGCTTCATTATGGACCGTAAGCTAGCACTTGTGCTGTTTATACCCTGGAGCCAGAGTCGAAGAGGCTCTACCTTATAAGAAATTGAAAATACTGGAGGAGCCACAGGCAATAAATTGTAAGGTAAATATATCTAGTAATCCCTACAATACCTAAACTTTTCTTATATCGACAGATCGTGGAGGTTATGCCAGCTGCATACCAAATAATGGGATACAGTATATCATTTAAAACAAATTTTTGTCCTTCTACCACATTTCTTTTCTCCTGAATCATGCAGCTGTACAAATTTCATCGTGATATTATGCAAATTGGGAAGAGACATAGTTAGTTGGAAATGGAATTAAAGCGTAATAGCATAGATGAATATAGCTATTGTAGCTATATTCATCTATCGTAATAGCTGACTTCTGCTGTATGATGCAACGGGATATTTCTGATTTTAAATTAAAAAAATAACCACTTCGTTCCTGTCTGTTTTTTTCTTATGTGCCATTATATTCAGCATACTGATGGATGATCTTTGTATATGTGACCAGTTATATTAAAAAAAAACAGTCCAAATTATTTTAATCAAATAAAAAAAGGAATGCCAAATTTTATCAAAACATACATTCTTGTAAAAATTAAAATTTCGACACCAAATTCGAAGGGGCAAGAAAAATATTTTCCTTTGCAGAATCGTATACATGATCATAGTTTGTAGTGGCGTACTCAAGCTACCACGTGAAAGTATGTTTATTTTGAGAATCTTGATATTACTTTAGAATATGACCCAAGTGTGTTATGCTCAGATAAGAGCAAAGAAATATCTTATTTTGAAACATTTTTTGTTGAAATTTTACTGAAACAAATTGTTGAGCAAACCAATACAAACGCTGAACAAAATCAGTATTTAATTGGATCGAGGAAATAAAAACATATTTTGAAAGTCTAATTTTGATGGGAATTCACCAACTTCCTAGGTTAGATAATTACTGAAGCAGTGATCCACTCCAATGTGTTGTGTGAAGTTTTCAAAAAAGGCTATAGAGTGTGGTATCTAGCAGACTCCAAAACAGGCTTTGTATGCAAATTCGGGATATACACTAAAAAAGAAACAAACCCTACCAGTCATCAAGACTCACTTGGATAACGTGTGGTTCTAAAGCTTACGGAAAGTTTGTCAGATCGAAAATGTCTTGTAGCATTTGACAACTTTTTTCCATCAGTCCAACTAATTAGCAAATTGAAGCCCATCATCCAGAGATGATGATGGCAAATGAGAAACTAGGACGTGGAGAGTTTAAACTTAGAGTGTCAGAACCGGTGGATGCTGTGAAATTGCAAGATAGCAAGCGTGTGACATTTTTAACAACCGCTGTTCCTCCCAAGGACGTTACTACAGTTAACAGGAAAAATAAAGCCGGAAAAAAAGAAAAGTATATGAGAGCGGTCGATAACATTGATAAAAAAAATTGAGCGAGACATTGATGTGTAAACAAATCCTATATCGACATCATCGACATGAAATTCTAATTTCACCTTAGTCCGCGTGACGCCTGAATATAGACAACCACTTATTTGGCAATGGTGGCCTATATTCGGGCGTTAGAATGAACACGTTTTACCCTGACGGTTATAGCAAGCATGCAAAACACATTCCCGTCACAGACACCGCCGGACGTGCGTTGTTTAATGTTTACATTTTCGTAACGCTTGCGTTAGAATGTCTATTACTACACTTCACGCATAGCCCTCCGCTCGCTTCTCTCGCTACAGAACCACAACGAACAAAAATTAACCAAAACTAACCCAAGGCATGACCAAAACCAAGAAAATATCTGTAAAAAATTTCATGATTAGTTTACGCAGGAAAAATAGTATTAAAACTAACCGTAATAATCAACGCGAGCGAAGCCGCGGGATAAAAGCTAAACGTGTCCTATGTCTATACTCTTGAAAATGTCTGTACAAAACTTCATAATCATCGGTCGAGTAGTTTATGCGTGAAAGCGTAACAAACAAACCAACAAACACATATGCATATATAATATTAATTATTAGCAATTATAATATTAGGAGGGTTTTTTAATAATACTTACTTCAGCTTCAATCGGAGTGGATAAATTCATTGCACAAATTCGACACGAAAATCTAATGCCACCAGGAATAACATCAACCTATGGACACAGCTTATTCACTACCAGCTAGTCATCTTGGGGCGGCATCTTTTGATTTGGGAAAGTTAATAACCAAATTTGGCAAATTTTAGAAGAGGGCCATGACTCGATATTGTTTTGAACGTCTGGGCATCTGAATAATACTTTTGACAGTTCGTTAAATTTAAAATAGGCTTTTTCATCGTCTAAAATCCGTTTTTAAATGGTAAAATTGTATAAAAATCCGAAATTTCCGGTCTTTTTTAGGACGATAGCCGTGGCCTCGGATGAATTTGTCGTCGATTTTGAAGAGCTTATTCACTTTAAATTCAACCGTCTATTAAACATAAGCTATGCTATGGATTCAAATATACTTCTTCTTGCCGTGTATCGGAGGTTCGCTATCATCCGGATCTTATTGACTGACGCTCGAAATAGTTGATTGTTGCAAACCAGTCCCATAGACTTTTAAGCCAGGAAACACAGCGCCTTCCAATACTCCTCTTTCCGTTGATATTGTCCTGGATTATCAACTGCAGAAGTGTGTATTTGTGGCCTCTCATCACGTGCCCAAGATATTGGAGTTTTCTCTTTTTTATGGAGTTAATGATTTCGCATTCTTTTTGCATTCTTGCTAGGACCTCGATGTTCGTGATTTTTTCCGTCCAGGCTATCCGCCACATTCTGCGATAGCACCACATTTCGAATGCTTCCAGTTTGTCCATATAATTTTTCTTGAGGGTCCATGATTCCATCCCATACAGGAGTGTAGATAATACGTAACAACGCAGCATCCTCATTCTGAGTTTTATATTTATGTCCCGACTTGTGAATATTTTTTTCATTTTAATGAATATCGATCTGGCCATCTCTATCCTTGTTCGTATCTCTCCTGTTATATCTCCTGTTTGTTCAATCCATGTTCCTAGATACATATATCTCTGTACCTCTTCTATGACTGTACCTGCTACCGTCAAGTTTGTTTGATTTTGTATCTGCGGGGATTTCGTGACTCTCACCAGTTTAGTTTTATTAAGGTTTAACTTCAAGCCATATTCAGCACACCGGACTTCTAGTTTATTCCATCAAATGTTGCATGTCTTCCATCTTACTCGTTAATAAAACAGTGTCATCGGCGTACCTTATATTGTTGATGTCTTCCTAATTTATACTCACGCCCGCTGTTTCTTCATCTAAGACTTCGTTGAAGATAGATTCACTGTAAAGATTGAAAAGGAGTGGCGACAAAATACATCCTTGTCTTACACCGCGACGGATCTCCATTTCCTCTGTAAGATGATTCTCGATCCTTGCGTTAGCCCTTTGGCCCCAGTAAAGGTTACTAATTATTGTTATGTCTTCTGAGTCAATGCCCTTGCTAATAAGTAAATGAAGAAGTTTATCATGTTTAACCTTATCAACAGCCTTTTCGAAATCTGTGAAGCATGCAAAGACTTCATGATTCATATCTAGACATCGCTGGAAAAGCACGTTAATCCCAAAAAAGTGCTTCTCTTGTTCCGAGACCTTCTCGAAACCCGAACTGTGTGTTGCTGATGTCTTCTTCAAGTTTTCTATATATCCTTTTGTGTATGATATTCAGGAACAATTTTAGGATGTGGCTCATAAGTGCAGTGGATCTATAATCTGAATACTCTCTTGGGTTAGCTTTTTTAGGAATGAGTACAAATGTGGAAGTCAACCACTGTGATGGGATTTCCCCTCTTTCGTAGAGTAAATTGAAGAGATCCAAGAGAATATTAACTGCGTCGTCATCAAAGAGCTTGATCAACTCTATGGGGATCCGGTCAGGGCCAGGACTTTTGCCTGTTTTCATAGTGTTTAGGGTATATTCTATTTCTGACCTCAATATCTTTAAATGCACGTCCTTCTTTCCTACGGTTGGTCTGGGAGGTTTTTCATCTTGAAAGAGTTCTGAGAGGTATTCGTTCCATCTACTCAGTTTTTCTTTCATATCGGATATAATGATCCTATATTTATCTCTTATTACGAAGTTACATGCTCTATTTATGCAACATCCAGCCAGTTCCCTCACCTTTTTATGCATATGGAAGCAGTCATACTTTTTTTCGAGTAATTCTATTTCCTCACATTGCAAAGTCAGGTATTCTTCTTTAGCTTCTTTGATCTTCTTTTGTATCTTCCTGTGTAGTGCTCTGTATTCACTTTCATTTCCCTTATTCTTCCTCCTGTCTTCCATAAGGTCCAGAATCTCTGAAGTTATCCGCGGATTCCTTTCCTGGGGTCTTTTGTTCACTAGATGATTGGTCGCTATTGGGTTTAAACTTTTCTGCATATCTTCTCACTTTGTCTTCGGGTTGTCTGTGCCTGACATATTAAGTTTTTTCATAGTTTCGTTTGCCTCATCCTTCACAATGTTGCAGATTTCTGTATCTCTAAGAAGTTTTGCATCCATATAATTGTTTTGACATTTTGGTGTCTGAGTTAATATCAGCCCCTGGATAAGTTTTTGTCACCTTAACTGAGTTCCTATATCGATTATTGATGAGAATATAGTCGAAGTTTTGGCGATTATTTGCGGGAAATTTTCAAGTATACAGTCTGCGCTCTGGAAGTTTGAAAAAGGTGTTCGTTATCATTAGGTCCTTCTCCTGGCAGAATTGCATTAATCGATCACCTCTCTCATTCCTCGAACCCAGTCCAAAACCTCCCGTATGAGCCTCTACTTTATCTTTGCCTACTTTGGCGTTGAAGTCCCCCATTATTATCGTGATATCAATATTTTTAGTGCTTGCAATTATTTTTTCTACTTCTGCGTAAAAATCTTCTACTACAGATATACTGCGAATATAATAATATAATGAAAATCTAATACCGTCCTAGCGGCTAGCTTTTTAGAAGCGCCATTTGAGTCGTTGCAATCGCGGCCGTCCTGGATTAGCTTGCTCCTCAATGCGCACGGGTTCTAATGTAACAACGGTTTGCACATTCCGTCCCCACATTTCCGTCTCATTTGCCGAGATTTACCCCCATACAGCCGCGTAAGATGTTTACACATAAAAAAAAATGTAGATATGCTCAATAAAACGATGCACAGAATACTTTATTTTGTAATTGATTTGGCAATTGTCAACAGTTTTACACTCCTTTACCTATCAAAAAGAACCAAATCCGATCAGCTATCTTTTAGAATTTCATTCGCTCGCCAGCTGATTATTGGGTTTAGCAGTATAAAGAAGAGAGGGATGAGACATGCAGAATGGGCAGCACCAAACCTAAAGAAAAAACAACCTCGTACACAGGTTCGCAATATAAAGTTTCCATATGTGTCCCTTTTCGTTTCCAAAGCTGCATAAAAAATTAGTAGGTCAAGATTTACTTTTATGTAGACTAGGTACAAAATTAAATACAATTGTCAAAAAAAAATTATTACATTATTTTAAAATAGGTTTTAAGGTGCGTCCAGACTTGTGACAAAACCCCGTGACGTGACAGCGTCGCGAACATTTTCACAACGAGGCAAACTTCGATGCGTGTCATCGTCGCCTGTCATCCCCGCGTGTCATCGTGGCGTATCATAGTCCCGTTCACAGCGTTCCGCCCATTTAAATAAAAAATAGTCGGTCATCATGGACGTTGCAGCAGCAGCGTACAATGTTAACGTTGTCTCCTGTCCACATTTCATCTTGATATTAAAAAAGCAAATACTAATTCGAAACAAAAATAGCCGCTACACTGGTTAAAATTTAAGTAAATATGCAAAACGTTCCGATGATACGTGGTCCCGTCCAGACTTGGCGAACCAAGCGGCGTAGCATCCCTTTGATGCGACGCCAAAAGACCGACAGGACATGGAACGCAGTGACGACACGCGGTAAACGCGTCGATGTCACGCGTTGCGGTTACGGAGTACCGTCCAGACTATACGCGACGAGGTTCGCGAAGGTGTCACGATACGTGGTCTTGTCACAGGTCTGGACGCACCTTAAAGGTGCGTCAAACTATGGAACATTATTAGGAAAAAATATTAAGCATCATTGATAGCCCTAGGCAAAATCAAGATCTCTGATTTTAATTACACCTTAGTAAGCTTCTCGTTATAGAAAAATTGACATTTTTGTCCAATACGAACTTCCACAATCAATTGTAAAACACAATAATAATAGAAGCTGTGATTTTAATTTTAAATTGGAGTGGAATTGTAACTGTTCCGAATATAACACATAAGATTTCGAATATTTATTTTTACCTGGCTGCCTTCAATTTGTAGGTAGCTAAGCAGGCATAACACATAATTGGTGTGGTTTTGGCAGAGTCGCGAGCTGCGAATATAAATAACATCCACCCTCCGGCTCCATTTCATAAATATTCGGCCGAAAGAATATGTTTGATTGCAACCAAAACAGCTACGGTAAACACAATTTTTCGATTTTGGTGATCATTTCAATCACCAATTTTATTTGGTTGGCTTTTAAGACAGTAACAACAGAGGTATTTAAAAAAAGAAACAATAATTCAATATTAACTTGTTGTAACTTTTCTGATCCATTCCTCTAGCATAAAATAAGTCAAAACGTGTCATTGCGCAGAAATTCAGTCGTATATATATATTTACATTACGTGAATGTTTTCTTAATGACTTTTGTCAATAATTACTTGTCCACCACTGGATAAGCAGAAATGTGCACAGTCAAGATTAATCAACACATTATTTATGTATTTAAATATTACTGTTTCAAAATCGGAAAATTCTATTTTGCTGGATCTTAAGAAATCTAACTGCCCCGTGCGTCCGGTGCAAGTTAGGATATTACTAAATACAATTTTTGACAATCATGTTGTAACCCCCCCCCCCCCCTTTGTATGGTGAAAATTAGGTGAGTTCTAACTGATTTTTCCCCTTTAAATAATTATAGAAAATCCTTAAAGATCTTTGCTGACGCGTTAATATAGTGGAACTTAGGGTAGCTCATAAATGTAACTTCATTCTCTTTCTGCTAAATATTTCCTACCTCCACGACTTTGTCAATTTTATTTTACAAGAAAAATCTGCTCAGCCGGCGGTTGTAAATGCATCCATCGATTTTGTTAATGTTCACTTCACTTCGGCAAATTTTATTTTACAAAAAAAAATCTGCTGACCTGTAAAATCGCCGGCTGGCCCCTAGGGTAAATGCAATTTTCGTTTTTTTGTCAATATCTTCACTACGAGCCATTTTATATTACAAAAGATATATGCTGACTTAAGGTATTTAGGATAATGCTATTACTTTTAAGTGCATACATATTTTTTGTTAAAAGACAGGTACCATTTTGGCCTATATACCAAAAGAAGCGCTAATAGCGACTCACTCTTCAAACTAACCTGTGATTTGTTTTACTGGAATACGTGAAGTTGCATAATTTATAGAGTTATACCTATTGCCAAATGTATACTTTTTTATCGAATTTACGTTAAAGGATTTTGCAGCAATCATTAATGCTCCACTAGGGGGTTATACCATTAAATCAAAATATTACTGAAAAAGGTAACTTCCTCAACATTAATTTCCCTTTGCTGGCTTTTACAGCCTGACGGCTTTTCACCAGAATGACTTTTAATGTAAACGAGAAAGTTGGAGGATCAATTTAAGTAAACCTTAATGGAGGCTTTTAAAACGTTTTGATGTTTAGAGTTTCCTATTAATTTAGGAGATGCTAAACGGCTAACTACTCGGTCACTTTTTTATTTAATGTTGTTTCCCTATTTTCGACTAAATTTAACAAATTGTACTTGCTGTTGTTACTACTGTAGCAACAGTTATTATGCAGTAATATTAAGATAAGTTTTAAAAATTTTATATTGTAAATGGAAAATGAATCTACAGTTTATATCAAAACCTTTTTTACACCAAAGATTTGTACAATATAGAAAAATTGTGGCCATTATCCATGTGCCGGGATGATAACCATGTATGTTGCAGCTTTTATTATGGTTTTAAGATTCGTCTTGAAGACCGTTTGCAATTTTAAATCATATTTTATTATCCAAAATTTATTCTACCGCCATTTTTTTTATAAAGAGTGTGACAACCAAAATGGCCTGAAACAGTATGTCTGCTTAAAAATATAATAGCAGGAATTCTAAATAATTTTGGTTTGTTACATGGTACCTAATTAATGTAGCCGGTTTAACTAGCAGTTTCTTAACATCATATACGTAATAAGGAACCTCTCATACAAGACTAACCACAAATTTATATTTTATATAGAATTTGGTATCCAAAAACGTTTAAAATAGTTACAAAATTTACTGATATGGTAAATTCTACATTTTGCAGCCTAACTTGTCGAAATCTTACTCTACTTGACAATAATGAAATAAACATCTTATGTGAGAAGAATAGACGCATTCTATGTTGAATCCATCGTTTTAATAGTAAACAGAATTACGAAATGTAATTTTGTGTGAGCGATTGAAATACCCCTTTTAAGTCAGTAATTATTCTTGGTTAATATAAAATATGATTAATATCTTCAGTTAGGTCATATTTACATAAAGGCAGATATTTAATTTCTGTAGTAGTTATGGAGCTTTTCAATAAGAACATGAAAAAAAATCATTATTACCAATACAATAGCTACATATTGCTTGATTCAAAAAAGTGGAAAAATTACTGGGATTTAAACTAGTGCCTATATTCTAATTTCTATTCATGAGAATTTTTAAGTTTGCGAAAAACAGGCCCACACTAAAAGCAAATCTGTTTGATCGTTTGTAAAGCCGCCTGCACATTAGTAAATTAATCTGTTGTATATGGAATGTAGAATTTGTCGCAAATATTTACGACGTACATTTTGCATTCTGCCCACATAAATATTTACTTTTTGCGCCGTGCATCCGGGATCAACACGTGCCTGAATTGGTTTTTGATTTTGACTCAGTCAGTTTTTTGTATGAAATGGAATCTACTTTGTAAAAAATAAATTTAAGCATAGGCGACGTTTTTTCTCTAATACAGGAATATAAAAACAAAAGGAATGACACCTAAATAATAATTTCTAGGCACTAATACAATTCGTCAAAATCTTTGTGTTCACCAAAATGAGTCACCTTTAAAACAATGTTGTAGCACCAATCTCTTTGACCCTCTCTACAAAAGCGATGTTCTTTAATTTTTTTCATGAATTCTTATGCGGACACGGCTTAAATATTAATATCGAATTCAATACTGCTATTATTTTTACCATAATATGGTATATTATATCTGTCTATATGCTAATAGACTAAGATAATAGTAGATACCTTGACATTATTATGTCGGTTCCTAAACTATACTAGTAAGATTGTCACTTCCTGAAAATATGAGGTGAAGAATCGTTGCAAATAGTGTATATAACTTACCATGATGCTCATCATTTAAAGATGTCCCAAAGCAATTAGTAGCCAAAATAATACGAATTGCCCCGCAAAGTTTGCTGGAAGTTTGAGAATTGTTATTGCAATACCCGGGTAGTTCTGCACCTTGTTTTGTAAGCGGTCCCAAAGGACCATTGAAGGAACTTGCCTAGTGTAAATTAGATTAATGCCGATCAGATAATGATAAAAGATCTAACATTATGTTAGTTCGAAATAACTTTTGGAATTGGGTTCATTCAAGACAGCGGATTTCTATATTTGGAACTATCATAATTTGTAGGTTCATTTGAATCAGGAAGAATAGAATATTTCATTACAAATTTTCGATCAAACTGGAGACTTAACGGTTCACAATCGATAATTCCTAATCATTAGCCTATTAGTCAAGTATCATACGGTCCGCTTGCTTTGATGTCGTGCTATGTTTGAAAAAGGTTTTTTTTATGAAAATGCTAATGGTCTATATGAGGTTTTTTAATGTTGGCAATTTCGAAAATTCCTCTTTTTCTAAATAGGCAGTACAATTTATTTTAAAAAATTATATTTTTGTTATTAATTAATCGATTTTTGAAAACAAAAGAACCGAATATTCGGAAAGATCTATTGCTTCTAAAAAAATATATAAAAGTTATTAAATGTGTAATTTTTATGTAAATTTATACAAAAAATTGAAAAATATATATGATAATTAACATTTTTTATTGAAAAATGTTTTGAATAGTTACACTAAAAAAAAAATAATAAAATGTGTATTAAACAGAAAAGGTGCAGATTTCCTTTCTGCATCCCACCATATATGGTTTGTTAGGGCTTGGAGCAAAAACAACGCCTAAGAATGTAAAAAGGTAAAGCGCTATTCCATTCGCGTCGACAATTACGAGATGCGCTTGAAAACAATAGAAACCCAGCATCCTACGTAGAGAATATTTGAATTTCATCCGCATCTTCTTCTCGTAAAATATATTAATTTGTTACTATTTGGTGATTTATAAATTACACCTAACGTTACCCGAGTCATAGCGAACCTCTAGTCAATCTGGATCTTCTAATAATGGACTTGCTATATCTGGTGTATTGGCACAGGAACACAAAGATTCAGAGCAGCCGTATGCATCGATACAAACCATTTGATTTTTCCTACATGAACATTTGTTACTAGCACATCCTTTTTTGCAACAACATTTAATGAGACCAATTACAGCCTGCGGAGCTGGTGGGTTTAACATGGGAATGGATTCTAATGATTCATTTAGTCTCTTCCATCCAAATAGAGCTGGATCTCGTATTTTTGCAAGAATGTTTCCAAATGGTTGCCATGTAATTTGCTCTAAAATTAATACAAAAATAATAGGACTGAGGTTCCTAATTATCTTACCTTAGGATATGTTGTTTCAAAGCATCAGTCGTCGGAGGTAAATTTTCCCCTTCTTGCCCCTTGGTGGCATACAGCTACCAGCGTAAATGTTTAGTGCGTAATTTTTATTTTTGTAGAGCAAACATATAAATTCTTACAAACTGAGCTCCATCTCATATTTAGATAACATATGTGGTGGTGGGACTATCTTGATTATCTAATAGTGCTAAAGCCGCCAGTATGCTATACGTCTCATCCATATCCAAAAAAAATTTCGCACAAAATTCCTTACTTACTTATTTTTGAGTTCGATAAAAAAGTGAAATATTTTTTATTAATGTTCCATCTGTAACATGATAAGTGGCATCAGAATAGTTTTTACGTCTTTTATACGTAGTGAAACTTTTTAATGAGTTCTCCTTATATGTATCAAAAATTAAATGGGCTTCATCGTAGGATCGAGCAACTTCTATTAAAATTAAAATAAAGGCATTTGCAAAATCTATGCCCGTCTTCATGTCTGGAGATTTTGAAATAATCTGCACTAAAGCTATTCCGTCCACCAAAATTACTGCGTTTGACTAATGATGGATCCAAAGGCGTGTGAGTTGTGCCATTTTTAGAAACTTCTTCCAGTGTTTGCATAAGTTTATATTTATCGGTAGGCAGTAGAATGCTTCTATCAGCGGCAAACAATGATCGAGGAACTGAGCCAAACTCATATTCTCCTACTGCGCTTCTTAAATCAATATCTTGGCGAGTCCTCGAAACTAAAACTAAACGCTGAAGTAGACATCTTTCTTCTCTAATTTCTAATATTTTTTCGTTTTGTTTTGTTCTAAATTTTGCATTTGATGATTTAAATGTTTTTAATTTCAACTTGTGAATTGTATCCGATATTCCTACTTTTCCTTCAAAAATTGCTTCAGCTTCAAAAACCTTGTACCTTTCTTCTCCAATTTTGCCGGTAAGAAGATTACTCACTGCATCAGCGTCCGATATCTCAGAAATGTAAAAAACAGGCAAGGTCTATCACTTTTTGATGTTTTGGTAAAATTACACAAAAATTACACATTTAAAATTCTTAATATATATATATATATATATATTTTTTTTTTTTTGGAAAATATAGATTCTCCCGAGTATTTTGTTTTTTTGTTTTCAAAAGTCGGTTAATTAATAACAAAAATATGATATATATTTTTTTAAATTGTACTCGCCGCCATCTTGTAACGCGCGTATTTAGAAAAAAGGGATTTTCGAAAATGCCAACATTGAAAAATCTCATCTGGACCATTAGTATTGTCATAAAAAAAAGGATTTTTTCTATTTTGTTATCATAACCAGATGGCGCTGGTTGAGTAAACAGTGTTTTCGAATCAGCTCTCTAAATTTTGATTATATTACGATACCCTTGTCCAATTAGATAACACACGTAGTCACACTATTTCAGCTTTCGTCGAGCAAAGTTTAAAGATTTAAAGAAAAAATAA
>MU184019.1:31666-46556 GCA_016904865.1 Pissodes strobi
ATATATTTTTTATTTTATATAGATTCTACAGCTCGTTGTCGTCCTTTTCCTCTTTCTTCATAATCCTTTTGATTATCTTTTCTCATATCGCTTGCTTTTCCACTTCGTTCTCTTTTCTCTCTTCGTTAGCTCCTTTCTCACCATATCCTTCTGCTTCTATTATATTTTTTGTGATGGTATCAGTAACATTAATCAGAATATAATGTATATTCTTCACTTCGATTTTTTTCTACTAAGTCTTCGTTCAATAGCGCTATCGATATTTGCGCAGATATGACTGACCGTGACAATGGCCACACAATATTAAAGATGATTGTCTAGTTTTCAAGCGAACGGCGTTTGATCTACATCCTTCAGAGCAATGCCCGAAATTTTGTTATTGATTTAGATAATTTCGAAGCAAATTCTGTACACACTGGGCTCAGATATTGGTTTGCAGCTGCGGCAATTTCAAAGTGGCCTTAAGTCTCCAGCTCCCGATATTTCCAGACGAATGCCATTTTGTAAAATGGTTTCTAATTTATAATTTTTTATTTCAAAAGCTTCTGCTGAGTGCGGTAAGTCCCGTCATTTCTAGAAAATTGTCACTTTTAATGTTGGTATGCAGAAGCAAGAGGTGCTTTTTTATGTTTAAGAAACTTATATATGCAAAAAGGATATTTCTGATTTAATGTTTACCTGATTTGAAGAAGAAAACTCACACAACTTTTTTAACGATAATTGTGATGTTCTATGACGAATTTTCAAGAAGCGTTTATATTATTGAAACGTCAGCATTGGACCCACTTTATCTTACGTGATGACTCCAAGCAGAGGTGTAAGTAATCTTGAAGGTTGATCCTTGGACGAGGTCAAAAATGTGGAAATATATTTTACAACAACAGTCATGCTGAAATTAAATACGTCTAGCATAGAGATGATGCTCTGCAACGGTTGGTACAGGAAGATAATAGAGTTTGTGGGTATCTTGGGACACAGCAGGGCGGTTGTGTTGCGGGGAACGACATGAACACGGAGCCACCTTCAGGCCTGTAAGGTAGTGTGGCAATAAGAAAAGGGACTAATCAGGCCCTCTTAAGAGATTAGGACACTTTAAGAGTCAGGCGGTCCTTGGACACCCTGGTTGGGGTGCACATCCATCCAAGAAGATATATATCGCCAAAGATCCTGAAAGAGGACGCTATCTGTTGAAGGTGCAAGGAGAGTGAAACTTATCTTTACTATTTAGCATAGACATTACTCTGGAAGGAGGAGGCTGTGTACATACTATGGAAAATATTCAGATCTTCATTGAGAGCTTAAGAAAAGCTAGATCTGACTGCAACCGTAAGGAGAGGTTGAGTGGAGATCTAAAATAAGTTGCCATGACCTATCATTAAAGCTTTGGGTAGCCCATTAACAACTACCAATACTACTAGCATTATGAAGTAAATTAGGGTACTATATTGGTTTTGAATAGCAAGCCAATCAAAATAGTAAAACTTAATACTCTAAATGGAAAGAAGTGGCTCGTGCGGCCATCTCAGGAAATACATATGCATATATAAAGATATTTTTCCAAGTTTGGTTTTGACGTTGTCAGTTGCCGCTTAAACATTAGCAATTAACCCTTGTTGATCCCTGGCTTGTGTCGGTGAAAACTATAATGACCTATGACGTTACAATATTTTCCAAAAAATAGATGTGACTTTTAAAAATTAATTGAGAATAACAAGTGTAACAAAGTAAATTTGGCGATATATATTTGGAAAATACCCGAAACAGTCATACTAAAACGTTTTTGTTCAAATATGATAATACGAACATGTTCCTGACTAAAATTATTTTGGTAAAAATGGATCGTTATCTTTCTATCGTACCTCATATCATTTCAACTAAAACTGAGGCTGGGAAAATGTATCCTATAAAAAGATATTTCAAAGATTTTATAGATCCATCTTCATAGAAGTCACGTGAGTTACCCGATCTGGACTAAGCTTTCATAGAATGAAACCCATTTTATTTGGTTTACATGTGTAACATGTGGGATAGTCACCTTACGTTTCTTAGATATATCGGTTTAAAATTCTTAAAAGAAAATATCATAGCTCATAGCTTGAATCAGAGATAAGACTGGCATTTCTAAAATGGTTCTTGCCAGAATATTTCACCCAAAATAGCTTATTTAAAACACCCTGGTTATTACGCTCTAAACCTTGCCGGCCATGTTTTTAACCAAACATTTTAGTGGCGCTCAATAAAATCGGCTTATTCTTTCTCAGTAACAGAAAATATTTTTTGCATCCCCGTCTGATACTCTTAGATGTTGGAAATCTATTTTTCAACCAAAAGGATTATTATTCTTTTGTATACAGGTAAACCTATTTGTGTGTTATTGTGTTTTGTCTTACTTTGAACATTGAGACCTTGACTACAAGACTAAGAACGATATTTAAAATCTACTCGATGTAGAATAGGTGATATGTGCGTCAAATTTTTGTATATTGTAAAATAAGTAAAATAAGTAGTATTACCCGTAAGATAAATAAATTATTATTTGGATGGTGAGGAAATCTATGTATTTTCATCTAGCATTCTCTGGCCCTATGCAAACAGGTTTTCGGATATCAAATGATTTATCAAAAATATATAATAAGATGGTGCGTATTAAAATCACTGCAGGTTAATTAGTGGTCCAATTTTTTTAAAAAACTGTTAATAATGAATATTTAGAGATTATAGAACCTGTTCAAATTACTGATTTGAAAAAGTATGTAAAGCAATTGACAATATATGTCTGCATTCGACATAATTTTTTTTTAGACAGTTTTATTATAGGGGATGCCGGAATTATTATAACTTACTGCTTATACATTAAATTAATGCAGAATAAGTGATATGCGCTCTTACTTAATTTTTGTATATTATAAAATGAGCATTGCTCCTGAATTAAATGAAATAAATAAGTATATAAATATTTGGAAGATGGGGTAAAATCTGTGCACAAATATCTAGCCTTTTCTGGTCAAACATGAACAGGTTTTGGGATATCCAATAATTTATAAGCAATATAGGTATACTAAGATTATGCGTGTTAAAATCTCTACGGGTTATTTAGTGGAAACATTTTTCAAAACTGGCAGATGAATTTTATAGGTGATAGGTAGGTATATAACGGTTCAAAATATTCATTTGAAAAATACGCAAATTAATCGACAGAACGTGCTTCTTATTTTACACTGTTTTTAAGAAGAAATTTAGGAATTTTATTTGCCTATACTCTAAAATAATATTTACTTATTTAAATATTGAAAAAATAGGTCAAATCTTATTAAGATTCACTAAAGCGGTTACAACTTTAATTAACGTACTCACTTTCTTTAGTTTGTTTAACGTTATCATTTTATTGCTTTAAAATAAACGACGTTAACAAACAAAAACATCCTTTAAAACAGGTCTACTCGGTGGCATTATTTGATTCAAGCGAGATGAAGCCAGATTGCCAAATATACCATCGGTTAAGGTTTATTGTTTTGTAGTGGTCTTGAAATATAATTTAAAATCCGAACAGCTGTTTGCTATATATTACAGCATAAATTTACTTTAACAACTTACTAAAGTAGTGAGCCTTAAAGGAATAATAAAATAAATCCGTTCATTTAACAAAATGTACCATTCCTTTCGCCTATGATAATGGCAATAAAATGGTTTAATTGATTCAGTTGTTACGTAATGTCAGGCTTCCCACTTTAACGTTAAACTGGATATAAACCCCTTTATTACTCTTCCGCTCCGAGACTAAATTTTAGCGCCTACTATCTATAAATTTATTCTACAGCTGTCCAGAGAACATTTCAATTGTTTACGACCTTTGAGCCTCTAAGGAGGAATCTCTTCTGTATAGAAGTGAAGTTGACTTTTAGGCAATCCATAGAGATGGTTTAATTAATTAAAAATTATCCTTAACATTGTTGAGCTAAGCATATTGAATATCTTTAAGCGTAGTATATCAAAAGTTTCATAAAAACACACCCAATTTAAAAATTAATAGCAAATAGGCACTAGACTCAAATCTCGCACATTTGTGATATGACAGTAAAACGTAATACTAAAACAGAGTTTTATCCACAATACCGAAACAGAATATTTGCACTCGACGCGCGTTTCGCTAACCATGTTAGCATCATCAGGAGTAAAACTTTAACAGTTTTAATCATCTCCTGATGATGCTAACATGGTTAGCGAAACGCGCCGCGAGTGCAAATATTATGTTTCGGTATTGTGGATAAAACTCTGTTTTAGTGCATGTTGCCGAAGGTTCCAAACCCCAACGTAGTAAAACGTAAGTACATATTTGAAAACATCTCGCCAGTCGTAAAGGGAATGTAAGGATCACAGCAAAAAAGTTGCTTATAATTTTTTGTGCTTATAGCCCTGTTGACGTCCTAATAGTCTTTAATATTGTGTAAAATTATGTTTCGAGAAATATTAGTTAGAACCTTAATGCTTATTATTAAGAAATCTTCATAAATGTGTCGTGTTGCCACAATCCTTATTATCTTCTAATTGTATTTAATTACTTTCACCTCAACTTAGAACAAACTCAGAGAGAACAAAGCTAAGTTAAGAAAATTTAAAATGAATGATGTTTAGGCCAGAACGAGCTTGCAAATTAGATCCTAGCTTAAAAACCGGAAAGTAGGGGTTTGCTTCTATATCTAAATAATAAAATTAGCTGGGACGCCAAAAATTTAGTAATAAATAAAATATTAACAATCAAACCAGAAGTTAAATAAATCTAACACAAAAATACATCAAAATAAGTTAATTATTACCCTACATATTTTACAAAATCAGTTAACTATAAAAAATTTTAAGTATAAAAATATTAAATAAGGTTTTGTTGTTAACAAACGTATTCCGGAGTCAAAATTGAAGTTTGTGTTCCCAAAACTTACCTAATGTTAACATTTAATTTAAATTAGACAAGCATATGTGTGACCTTCTTCTCACTATCCGGAGGGCAATGAAATAAAAATATTTTCATAAAGAAAAATAATATGGCCAATTCTAGAAAGAGACGAGAATGGAAATTGCTAGATTTTCACCGTAATTAATGGAAAATATATTATTATACCATGTACTACGGCAATATAATAATACCATTCTATTTCATGTTTTATTTTTAAATTTAAAACATATGTAAAGACCCCATTTAGATTTTTTACGTTCTTGGCAAGGAAGCGAATGAAGAGAAACGGATAAAACACAGGTAATGGCGAATATAAAATGATTCACATTTAAATCCAAAGTAAAAGGTGAAATTTAATTCTAACTAGTGAACAAATATATGGTCCACTAGTGACAGTTACTTTGCTTTTGGACACAATCAAGAAATAACTAGAAAAAAATATAATAAAAAATAATTTGGAAATTAATGCGTTTTATCAGGCAGGAGTTTATAAAACACTTATTAAATATTTAAATGTAAGAAGTAGTAAAATAATTAATGATGGCTGTTATTGGTTGTGTGGTGGCATACAAAATATGCTAAATTGCGACTCCTTATTATATCTCAAAGAATTCGTAATATCAAAATTGTTAAAATTTGCTGCTTTCTTATAGTGTATAAATATTTACTTTTTGCATATATTATTGAGCATGGCATTAACCTTAACAGCAACTTTTATGTTTAGTGCGTAACTAAATGGGTTTATCTTGCTCTGTTGCTTTTCATTTGCGAAATACATCAAATATTTAACGAGCAGATGGATTGTATCCTTTGTAGGAATTAGAAACAAAAGGATTACTTTACGGCTTTAAAGTAAAGTTTAAAGGGGTAGATACGCTCCGAGAAGATGGAAAAATATTGTTTAACTAGCAAGATATTACAGTGTTTCCAGCACAGAGGGAATGAAATTGAATTACTATGTGCTTGTTGCAGGAAAATCGCTTGTTCTCGTTCTCGTGTGTTCCATTTAAAATTTTAACCGCCGATATCTTATTATTTTTCGGAATGATCAAGAACATGATACGTAGTTTCACGATGCTGAAGACTAATTACATGTTTTTCAATTAAATTCTGAAGGTTGTCAAAAGTGGAGGAGACATTCCTCCTAAGGGGCTCAATGGATGGGAACAAAGGATACGTTTTTTGGGCAGCTTTAGAATAAATATTATGAACAGAAATGCTAAAACCTAGTCCCAAACGGCATTAAAACGTAATAAAAAACAAATTACATAATTTTTTGCGCCCTCTAAATTTGGCACGTAGTAATGGAATTTTAAAATTATTGAATTTTTTACATTACTATTTGTAGACGCTTTACTTTTCGTATATGATGCATATTTTCATTAGAGGACTATTTCGCGGTGCAGGTTAAGAAATAAATTAAGCTTCTGGGGACCAATTTGTGTTTAAGTAAAATTTCGCTTCGATGGCATGAGGCGTCATCAGCAGTATCTAGTTCAGAAACTCAGTAATCTGGACGAGTCTAAGGAAATATCCGCCGGACCGTTGTACAAATGGGTCATAGTATTTTCTGCGCTTATAGAAAAATAACCAGCTATTACAAATAGAGATAGCACAGATCGTCAACATGTTAAGCCATTTAAAATACAACCTACATGACTGACCTAAAAAAAATCATCCAATTTAAATATCGCCACAATACAGATTCGAAGCGCTCGCTTGACGAATGTCACAGATATTCTTTTTTTTGACAATTGACGTGGTATTTTCCTTCGAAACGATGAACGCGTAAGATAGGAAAGGAAGGGAAGTTTTAAAGTGACGGTATTATCGTTGTATTTTTTGATCATAAGGTTCATTTTTCGTATCAATTATCGACAATTTCGCTCCCTAAGTCTGTAAAGTGAGGTTACCCTTAAAAAGATATATTATGGCCTTGTGTTCCTATTTTAGATAGTTGAACTTATGTACAATTTAACCAGGATCCTTCATCGGGACTGAATCTCTATCCTCTACCCGGTCTTTCCCTGGCCAAGAGAGTTTGTTTTGTCTAAATGATGATGACCGCAGGGTATGACGTGCAGCTTCATAAAAAACAGTAAAAAGTCTTAAATTTGACCAAGCAAGTGGCCGTGTGGGTTGGGAAATAGCCACTAAAATTACCTATCTTATTTTTATCGAACTTATCGTTAAGTGATTTCGATTGATAAATATCTTTTACTGCCTCTATTACCGTTTCTTATCACTTGGTTAATTGATACAGATATTCTTCACTATCGTATCTGATATTGTCCCGATCTTGCTAATAATATTTAAACTATCTGATATCAACTTTATTAGCCTACTGAAATGCTACCCACTAATTGTCATTTGCTGTAAGCCTAATGGCAGTAGATTATCTTATATAACTACCAAACTAGGTTTTAGTCCATAAGCAGGCTATCAAATTTATTGCTCACTTCGATTTTTCCTGTAAATCTTTACTGATTATATTTTCCTCACACTTCACACATGATTAGCTAATCATTTGATTTGCTATTTTTTAACTGTTTATCTGTCCAATGATATTATCGCTGCCATGGGATTAATTTGTTATTGTTTTATTTACATGACTAATCTTTCTTTACGGCATTCTGTTACTTAGTCAGATCTTTATAAATTCAGATCTTAGGGAGTATTGATGATTTAAAATTTAAGATCAAGGGTTAATGATTTTATAATTTGGGTGAGACTTAGCTTAAGAAATCTTATAATTATTTTAAGTGCAATACTATAAACCCATTTAGATTTCACACCTCATTGATGTGCCATTGTACACGAAATTTCATAGACTTTATTTAATTTCTAAATAAATAGCTTAAGTAGGATCTTTGATGGTAATTTTGGAATGCTGAAGTCATGCTGAAGTTTAAATTACAGAAGCTCTTTTAGTGTGTCTCGATATTTGTCTGAATTTTACCACCCAAATTTCAATGCTAAAAAATCATCGGTATGATCATATTGGAAAACATTAACACTGCTGAGTGAACCAGACATAGGAGCAGAGTGTTAAGCAATAATTATAAGAATATGCGACGGAGGTTAATCCAATTCAATGTGTGTTCAATGAAAATATCCAAGAATTTTGCGGACTCCTTCAGCCTAATTTAAATGTCCCTTACCGATAAGTCAGCAGAAACTCACTGTTTCACTCTAAAATCAAACCTGACCATGTTAGATTTTGCTCTATTTAAAACAAGCCTGTTCTCAATGATCCATGTGTTTATATGCTGAAGAACATCTCTTGATATGTCGACTAGCTTTGATAAATCCCTTGCATGAAGAATAAGAGGATTATCATCCCTATAATTGATTAAGATCATTAAATTTTATCATTTTATGATCACGCTAGCATGATTAGCTAAACGCGAATAAATTCTGTTTCAGTATTGTGGATAAAACTGTCTTGTAGTGTACTCTTTCGAATGTTCCAAACCTCAACTCACTAAGATGTTATTGATGGTTTATTTTTATAGTTTTTTTTTGTAGATATATTGGTGTCTTGCAATTATACAATGATATGTTAGACATGGAGGAACTCGTTATTTTAAATATAATACGATCTAATATCTTATTTTTAAGTCCTAATATTTTCTCAATAACAGTAAGTTTATTTGTGTAATTATAAGATTTCTTTTATGTAAATTTGCAAGCAAATTGCACAGTTATAGGAAAAAATATTAATAATCAATGAAATAGAGTGGTGCTTTTTATTGGCCGTCTTTTTCTAACAAATTCACTTGAAGAATGTACGTTAAAAACATTACTTGAATATGCTAACTTGCACTCACTCTGTTTATTATAATGTTCTTAACTATCTTGTCTGCTTAAATAAATGACAAAATCGAAGATTACAATGTACTATAAATATTTAATACAAAATCTTTTGATGAGCAAAATACTTGAATAAAACTATAACACATTATAGACATATTTCAATTATAATAATGAACTTTGGATAAAAATTTTTACTTCCTATTTATTTATATTTATTTTAAATTGCATTAAGAATGTGCACTCAACGTATACTGATCCTTAATTGCCTGCTTTCTTAACAACATAATGGCCATTAAAATACAAAACTTTTAGCTAAACAGTTTCAGCTGTTTGTAGAAAAAGAAAGTTTTAAAAACTACGCTCTAAGTTGCGAAGACAAAATGAGGCAATTAAAATTGTGCTCGCTATCCAAACTGAAATGCTGCCTTTATTGTTTTAAAATAACTCCAGTGTGAATGTTAATCGGCGCTATTCGTTTAAAGGGTGAGATAGTTTTAATTATTAGGATAATTGTCCTATAACTCTTGATCCAGCATAGGTAGAAGAATAGAGAATTCTATAAATAAAAAAATATGTTTTTTAATTGCATATAAGCGGGATCAACATTAAATGGAAAATATAGGCATCGATGCAAAATTCGAAAAAATTAAATTGACATAGACAATTGAACAACAAAGAGAAATAATTAGGATACCACTAACATAGAAAACATTATATTCATGAACGACCGATAAATGAATGTCCCTGAGACGGTTGAAGAACTTACGCCAGTAACTAATTGGAATGGCTTGTAACCTAAAGCATATGTATGAGTTACATTAGAATAGCTTTAAATATTGATTTAGAACTGATAGAGATAGTTGCTGCAACATCAACGGAAAATAACTTCATACGAACACTATTTCTGAATACCTACATGAATCAAGATAAAAAAATATACGTAAATTAAAGCTTTCTATTAATGCTACATGTAATCAATGAATAGAAAAACAATGGTTTGTAAACTTTAGCAATGAATCGCTAACAAGTTATTTCGAATGCATTATCCAGCTTTAAACACTAATCCAGAAAAATAGCTCCTTCGTTTAATTAGCGCCAAACAAGAATTTTACGGAATACACTCTCTAATCTCCTAACGAGGATTACCTGAAGAGATATTAACGCTATTCGTTTCAATTAGACTAATGAGCCAAGGAAAGCGCAGCCCAGTTTCTTTGAAATGGCCCAATCCGTCTCCCCTGAGGTTTTTCAAATTCACCCTGCCATAAATTCTTTCGATTGGGGCATAACTTTCGCAACGCATCTTCGACATTTTATCCTATCTGATGGCGACGTGATTTGATACTTTAAACTTTATGATAATAATCAGTGAAGACCAGTGAAATCACTTGTGCAATCGCTTATATTTTTCAACCACACTGCGCTCTAAACTAGAATAAGTGCTATATTTGAAAATCATTATTGGAGAATTCTTTGCCCGCATCACTTTGAATACTTTTTGAAACATTTTAAATGCTTATCAAAATTTTCTTCTTTGCCTCAGTACCTTATTTTTTGGGACATTATTTATTACGGTTAATTTGTCTTTTATCACAGCGCTTTAGGATATTTCAATGCCTACTATACTAATATCTAAATTTTTAAGGTGACTCACTAACCCTGTTCAGGTGCTAAGAGATGATAAAGGAGACACTTCGGATGAAGACAAATACAACGTCTATTGGTCAAAGACTTAATGAATTTACCCTGTACCTGATTGCTAAAACACGTATGCCCCATCGGTTGAGGTAGAGTTTGAATTGTTTATAGGTTTTAGTCCCTGTTTTATACTAAAGTTCCTTAAGTGCGGTATTTTGTTTTAATTTATGGTTACATTTGGTTAATTTAGTAGGTAAATATTTAGCTGTACTTAATAATTTCCCACAGCAATTTAACGCACTGTAACTATTTAACTTTTAAAATCACTTGATTTAGAACTTTCTCAGATCTATCGCACTTTAGATGGGTATCCCTTAAGAAACTGCGATCCTGTGAACAGCACCTATTGAGTTAGATATGGGGACTAAGATATCGGTAGATCTACTAAAAACCAAGTCCCTCTGGACTGCTATACAATGGTGTGAGGCTACTAGGCTGGGAGGCCAAGTCTGCTAAGCTGATGAATCGCTTGAATATTTTTATTATAAAATTTGCTGATCATTAAAAGTCCATATATCAACTATCTCATTGCAATAAAAAAACTGTAAATCTTTTTTGATAAGTTCCGTTTGCAGTAATGATTTACCGTAAACCTACTTGCCACGTGCAGGTGATCACTCTCCCAAAAATTACCGTGCGCGTCGTGGTCGCTGGGGGTTTTAATTTTTAGAACATGTCAAGACGTAAAAGGATATATTTATTTATGTTGGTTGTGTAACATTTACACTAAAAAATGGTCATGGTCAACATATAAGCAAATTAGGTCATCGGACGGTATTGATAAAAGAAGAGGAACGTTTAATTAGTGAAACGATCGTCACTCATAGTACTTGGAAATATCCGTTGATCAGTGATAATATTGTAATTATTGAGTTTGAAAACAAACAAGGGCGTAACGTTGAATATGGAAAGATAACAGATCAGGATATGACTTTGTAAAAACTTCACAATTAGAAAAAAATTATGCGTTAGATTAGCCATAAATATAAAACTAAATCGTGTATCGATGAACCAAAGTACAGTAATTGGAGAAAAGCGTCTCATTCTAAGACGTAAGCATTGTTATATGCGGAACGGCAAACGGTAAATTTTTATCACCGATTATGGTCTACAAATTCCTGGATTTGTATAACACTTATGCGCAAAGTGAGCGAGCTGGAAAGGTCTATAGCCATAGTAAAAGTGATGGTTCGACATTGACATGTTTGAAAAGTAGTTTTTTTGATATTATGCAAATCTCAAGGAACATAATGAAAAGGGTGGACAAACAATTGTAATTAGTGGTAATCTTGCTTCCCATTTCTACTCACTTATTATACAGAGCGCCCAGAATTGACATGACCCCACTGCCACTAAATCTAACCCATCTCTCGCAACCACCCTCATTGCCCAAATGGAAAGAAAATTGAAGATACTCCTAGAAAATTAACGACGGGATTGAAGACGAGAGAGGACAATACCGAGAGAATTTTTGCATAGACTGGGGCCCTATGTATATAACAACTGAGAAAAATTTATTATCAGATTTTCGAGAGCAATCGGTCCATTTAGCCTTGACATAATTTTACCGAAGCCTCCTAATTTCCAGGATTCATCGTTCTCAGCAAGAATGCTCGATAAAAGTTTTTAGAATTTCTTAAGGAAACTTGAGGATTTCAAATAGATGGACTCGCCGTTCAGAGGAAAGAAGCTAAAGACAAGATCCGGAGAGCAAATGCACATGTCTTCTGTTTAGAACTATCCTACAGATTTAATTTCTTTGGGTGAGAACGAAAACTTTCTGTTGCTACCAAGCCTGAGGCAAGGGAGAGTTGTAATGAATTTTGTGCAATATATAGATGCCTTTATTCTAAATACAAAACATCAAAAGAAAAACAATGTGTTTGTCCTGTTTGTATTATATTTTGTATATTTATATTGTTTTTACAGCAACGGCATTTTGTTTTGTTTCAATTTTTTCTGGTTTTTATAAAGCGTTTCTTTAATTTGGTAGATTTATACGATTTTGAGAAAACGAATGTTTCCTTTTCTACAAATATGATATACATTTTCATTATGCTATGGTATTTTTGCAAACTCTCTAAGCGTCGATATAACCCTCACGATCTATAGGATCGACATACTGTTTAAAATACAAGCTATGCCGAATTACCGCTACCGAGGGGTAAACATTAAATTGAACATAAAAATTATATATAGTGTCGAAAAAATTGGTTTTCAATAGATGGTCTAGCTGATGATGGGTAAAATTTCAAATTAACACCTATAAAATATTGTCTATTGCACAGAATGATTTATGCCAACAGTATGTCGATACAGTATCTATTGCCACTAAAAGAGGCAAATAATTGAAAATTACCCTTTATTTTCGTCAATTTTTGGACATAAAAATGGTAATTAGGTCAAATGTACTTATTACTTATGATGGTTAAAAGTAACATTGATCATTAACTTAAAATATTATAGTATAAGTGCTGGAAGTAAAGCAAAATATGTAATTAATACCGATTTTTTATCGCCGTTAATTGTAATTTAGTAAGACGAATAATGGGAAATATGTGCATAATGTATTAATCATTCCCATTGGAAATTTAAACAAGGTTCAGGAAAAAATAAAACGTCTAGCCCGGGATTTAGGGAATTAATAATTATTGCCCTTAGAACGAACGGTGTCGCGAGTGAAAGAACAGTTTTATGGCGGCGTGCTCACCGCAGAATTAACCAGAAATTAACCGAGAGGCACGCTTTAAAAAGATTCAGCGGGGTGCCCTAAATCTACAGCCTGCCGTGTGATTCCAAGTTTAATGTTAAAAGAGGGATGTAATTTTGCTGTTCCCAAAGGTCAAGTTCTTAAGGATTTTAAATGTCTCGTTTTCTTCAAGTTGGACGGCATGCGTAGCAATTTGATAATAAGATATCTTATTTGCAATCATTTTCTGTAAACCTCAGGTGTCAAACAGAATACTATTTATATAGAAATCTTGCAGCCGTCAAAAGTGTAAAATACTCGTTTTCCTTTAGAAAAAAGAAACAAGAAAATTGACACTTTTCAATGGTTTATCTAACCGAACATAACCTAAAACTACTGTTTCTTCTAAATATAATTTATGTAAACTTTACTTAGTGGGATATTTGAAATGCCTGTAAATTAGTTAATGCTCGGACAGAGCAGCAAAAACATAATTCACTTATCATGTATTGAAGGTAAGTGGAGAAATTGTTCCTAAAAACTCCATGACACCATCGTGAATATGCTGCATCTTGGTTTAGATAATACAGAGGATATAATACGGGACTCTAATGTATCCTCCCTTGCTAACTTTTGCCCCGCTGTGGCTGGGGCTAATAGAGAAAGGTAAACTATCTTATGACGCAAAAAAGACAAGTCTAACTAACAAAATGAGGGACGGGCGCCATTTGAAAAAAAAAGCAAATAGAAAGCGGTGTCTTGCGATACATTATTTTGAAGGCTCTCTCGACTATTCGCATCCAAATTCATGCATAGTTATTATTTTTTTATCATTAATTCCTTTTTACTGTTTAAGTTTAGATTTTACCTGGCATAAAGTTGTATATACTGGAAGAAAATAGCGAAAAAAATAATAATTATTGAAATAACTTTTGATGGCGCTCCTCCTAATGGTTCTAGACAATTAAGACATTATTTGGATATTAATTTTTCTGGTCACGGGAATGGTCGTGGTGGTTACATAGAATGGCCAGTACGATCCCCTGGATTTATTTTTATAGAAATATTTAAAAGAAAGGTTTATGCAACCGAACCAGATGGGATTTTGGATTTACCGGAATCCATGAATGCCAAAATATTGATGCCAGGGTTCTTTAAAAAGTCTGCGATGAAATCAAAAATAGATGGTATTGCTGTTAGGAGGTTCAGGGTGTTTATTTTGACGAAAGGCCTTCGTTTCGCCAATGCTGTCATGCAATGCATCTATATGTTTTCTTTGTGTTTTTAGCTTTTTTTAGTGATTGATATTTCCGGATATTTTAAAACCATTAATAGCTGTGTTTTGGTGCTTTGAACATTGAGCAAATCCTTATTATATTTTTGATTGATCCTAAAAAAATCTAATAAATTGAGGATTGAAGAGATCACCGTACCTGTTTTACAGAGTGTTTTTCAGTGTAGTGTTCTAATTACATAAGGATGGAGCAACTTAAATAATTTTTAAATGTAAGCAAGTCTGGAAAGAATAATGTAATATTACCTAATATTGTAGAGAAGTGTCAAAC
Source organism: Pissodes strobi (assembly GCA_016904865.1). Classification (NCBI taxonomy): domain Eukaryota; kingdom Metazoa; phylum Arthropoda; class Insecta; order Coleoptera; family Curculionidae; genus Pissodes; species Pissodes strobi. The sequence goes on from MU184019.1 coordinate 46,386, forward strand.
GGAGTGTTTTATTACACAGTACTTGGTTATATAGGTTTAAAACAATATTTTTAAAAAAGGTAGGTATGTTCACATGGAAAGTCATTCTTATTCATACATTGTTATGTTCCTTAGATCGTGACCTTGCTCATCACGTTATAATATCATAAATATATTATGTCATACAGCAAT
>MU184019.1:46656-112494 GCA_016904865.1 Pissodes strobi
TATATATATTTCAGATATAGTACTAACCCAAACTAACCTAAATTAACCCAAGTTAACATTTAGTGCCTTTCGAGAAAATAATATAATCAATTCCTTAATTATGTGATTATTTTTGGCCCACGTTCATACTTAATCTGAGCTTTCGTATCGTTAAAATTATTTTTTTATTTAAGCACTATCTTCCATATATAATAACATTTTCTGAGGAGCTTCCAAATTATACCTACTAATTTGGCCCACACTATGTAAAATAATTAAGACAGATTTAGTTTTATTTTTATCTGTTTTCTCTCTGATAAACTCATACTCTTGGATACTCTTCATTCAAGATTTAATAATCTCTGAATGGTTATACTTCTATCTATTTTCGGCTTATCTTGGTTTGTAGAGGCATAGCGTGAGGAAATCATTATGGGATGCAATGAGCAAAAAGTGGAAAATGTGCCGTAGACGAAAAAACGATCGGCTAGGGACAACATTAACGCTAATTGGTTAAATCTTCGCGCCATGTTTGAACAATACATTTTCTCATTGTTGGTTATGAAACTAAATAAAATATTACTAAACTTTATTCAAATTGTTATAACTCTATCTAATCCAAACTAACCCAAGCAATTAACTAATTAATTTCAGCAAAAATACACACAACATTCCGAATTCGTATTCTACTAATCGGAAATCAACAATAATTACTATTCTACCCCACTTTATTTTAAATAAGGCGGGAATTTACAACTAATAATCGTTGGTGTTGACCGCGATCCTTAGACGCACGTGACGAAAAATTGTTTGAACCCGCATCTACACTATACCAAAATTTGTTAATAAGTTATTAACTATTAACTATTACCTTTTCATTTTTTAAATCATGGGATATGAAAATAAATCGGCAAAAAAATACCATATTATATTAGCAACAAAACATGTTGTGTGCTTACTCACTATTGAACAACAAAAGCGGAGACAAAAACTAGAATTTAACATTTAAAATTTTCTTATTTTTAATAATTTAATAATGACAACATAATGCTATTTCCCGGCCGGTTGATGTGCGGTACACCGACGTATCCTTTCATTGCATTTTTCGTTGGCTCCAGGTTTCGTTGGATCGGGGTGGTCGTGATCGATCAGCTTAATTATTAAATATTTTTTCTCGATAGGTATTAGTTGTGTACTATGCAGAAGATTTCCAGAATAAGCATGATGGATGAAAATTTATTGTACTGAAATTAAAATAAAATAAAAGACAACTTTATTGTGGAATTTGTGATTTTCTAAAGGAATGCGACGCATCAATCGCATGCATGCACGCTACGCCACTGGTTAAATTCAGATACAAGCTTGCAAAAAAATATTTTTCGTTTTTTATTAATAAAAAACAGTAATTTTGTAAGAAATAGTTTTATTATATTCTCCATTTTTATAAACTCTAAACAAGAAAAATAGTCTTGCCCCTGCATCTTTGCCGTATGTTTGTTATGGCTTTCGCGCCTAATTCATCGCGTGACTACGTAACGACAGAGCAGCTGTCAGTGAAAAAATCCTGCTGATATAACCATTCTGTCTAGCTTATTATTCTTGAGCTGATACTACTTTATGCCCTGTAAAATTTAAAATAAATCGACAAAGATTAAAATCAATAATATTAATTTTTCAAATAGTCGCATTTTGCTTTGGGTACGAATATGGACACATAAGTCTGGCATCGTGAAGCTCTCGATAGAATCTTCAAGATGAGGTAATTCAAGACTCCAATTTCTATTTTCTTTTTATCAAAATGGCGCCCATTCTCAATTTTGTGTTTCAACGCCATGAAATAAGCAAGAGGATGTGTGGGAATGTGATTTCCACTACACGATTCCATGTTGAATTTATTTTTCTAGGACGGTAATAGTTATTTTCCTAACAAGTGCGCAAAGTGATACTTTCCCGCACGCTGGAGCAGTTAAGTGCGGGAAAGACACCTTGCGCAAGTGTTAGGAACAATACATTTTCTACGAGTACCCTAGAAAAGTAGAAATCTAAAATAAATAATGAAATAGTATATTGTCTAACTAGGAGGAAAAGCAAAACATTCCTGGACGACTGTGATAGTTGCTGGACGAGGCGCAGCCGAGGCCAGCAACACAGGAGTCCAGGAATGTGCTTTTCCTACGAGTTGCACATTCTATTTTTTATCCGATCGAAATTAATCAGAATACGTATACTTATATAAATAGAGCCAAATATTACTGTAAATAAAAACGTGTTTTAAACTTCAACTCAAGATAATATCAAGTTTTGAATCGAGCGAGCTTGAAGTTTATTACGTAGATACAGAAACTACAGTTAATTGTTACTTTTGATAGACGTCAGATCTGATAAACAAGGCGTTTGAATATGACAGAAATGTTACATTCCCGGCCTAGGGCGGGAATGTTATATTCCCGGACTGTTATTTTCTATTCTTGTACAGTTATTGCATGTTGCCAAGCAACGAATACAATATACTGGAATCATGACTTTTGCGGTGAGAAAATACATCGGAAAGGTGTCGTTTTTCGTCCGATCGGATAAAAAGTTTTTTATTTCAACACAAATACAGAAAAAATATTATTTATTATTATTAACAATATTAATATTAAAAGTACAGCTAGTTGCATGTTGAAGGTTTATGGCCGATTGTAACTGATTTTTTGGGAACGGTGACGAAGATGGTTCTCTGCTTGCTGTTGAGATGGAATATGTTTGCATTTCAATTGATGAACTGGGTATTTCGTCAGGTTTCCTGTGACTGTAGTTTCAAATTTCGTTACTAAACCCTTTCTTGTAGTTCGTTGATTCGTTGTTGATTTCCAGCCGCCCAACCGTTTTATATCTGTGAGTCCCTCTCCAGAATTTGTAAGTAACGTTGCGGAAGATTGCCGGAATCTATGGACGGTGCAAAGTTCCGGATTCGGCAACTTAAAAAAGTAGCGATTTCAGAAGGCATCTTTCCAAAGGTATTGATCCCACCACATTGTTTTATGCATTTTCCTTTCTTGTAATTTACAAAAAGGCGTTGATGTTGTGTCGGCAATATTTTCTATCGTTGATTTGTTCAGATATAGTTTTTTAAGTCTTGAAGTTTTACCACAATTAAGTTGCCTTTGTCTTCAATGTCAGTTGTCATCATTCTTGCAAGTTCTTCTCGTCTGCAGGCGCCAGCGAGGTCGAAAATAGTGGCAACTTTTATTAAAAGATATGTATCATCTGATGCTTCATTTATAAACGTGGATATTTCTTCTTTTAAAAAAATCTTTGATTTTTTTGGCTGAAAGCTTACATTTTGTTTTTTAATGAAAGCCGCCAGTTTATAAAACGTGCCTATATCTAAATTTTTCTTAATCTTCAAAACACTTTTCAGCATGGAATACTTCGACCATAAGGTATTTGGACTGAATTCCTTGTTTAGTTTGAAAAATATGCTAGTAGTATCTCCTCTTTTAAAGTCTTCACACCTTTATCTTTACACCATTTTTCAAATGAATAATACTGTTTCTCATATTTATCTTTTGATTTCGCCGGCAGGAGCTCTAAGTTCGCCAAATTTGCGGCTTCTAAAATATCATGTGGCATTTCTTCTTCCATTCTGAAAAACTTTTTCTTGCAATTTTCTGATTAGATCTCTCGTGGACACTTCTCTGGCGTTAGAAAATGTTTGTACTTAGTTGCTACAAAAACACCAAGCAAAAGTTTAAATTGACAAACACCATGTTATTATACGCATGGTGGCATCATTGTTGTCTATTCGACGTTGGAAAATAATAAAATAAAATTAAAGATATATATTTTACAAAGCGCTAAATTGAGCTAAGATTTTATTTTATATCAAATATTATTGTATGCAGAATGTATGAGAAATCGAGTATAAACACTGCAATTATGCGAAATAAAGTGAGAGCGCAAATAGTTTCCGTGCGCAAAGTTGAACTTTGTGCACGCAAATGAGTGCGCAATGTAGGTACTTTGCGCACGCGATTAGAAAAAATAAATAAAGGGCAAAAACATAATAACTATGCAATTTTTAAAACGCTGCCAGTTTGTTTTGATGATCATATGGATTAATATTTGGAAATCGTTTCTTATGCTTGGGCTGATACTACTTTATGTTATGTAAAATTTAATATAAATCGACAAAGGCTAAAATCAATAAATATAAATTTTTTTAATGGTCGCCATTTTGCGTTGGGTCCAAATATGGACACATAATTCTGGCAGGTAAAATTCTCGATAGAACCTTCAAAATGAGGTAATCCAATACACATTTTTTTAAATCAAAATGGGTGCCCTTTTGAAATTGAACGCTATGAAATAAGCAAGAAAGTGGTTGTTCTCTTATTCCCACTAAGCGATGCCAAGTTAAATTTATTTGTCTAAGATGGCCAAATGAATAATGGACAAAAAAAAGTATTGACCAAGCAATTTTTGAACCGCCGCCGTATTGTTTTGGATGCGACTATTATTCGGGAATCGTGAAGTACTCGATAGGACATTCAAAATTATGTATCGCAAGACCCCTCCTTTCCATTTAAGATGATGCCTATCCGCCATTTTGATACTTACAACTGTCACTTTTGCGTTTGAAGGTAGTCTACCTTATTCTATTGGCCACGCCAAAATTTTGAAAATAAAAAAATAGCGGGTTAAAAGTTAGAAGGGTAGAACGCTAATGAACCGGACTGCATAATTGAATATCAATGCGTAGATTCGAATTTGGAATATTACTAAACTTTTTAATCGGATATCTTACTGGTTATCTGAAGCGGCTACCCGTCTTAAGACAAACATCACAATTTTATTGTGATATCGTTAATTTGCAACTTCGCTAAAACAATATAAAATGGTTCATTTAGTAATGTCGATTAATAATATTCTTGACTCAACGTATAGAAAATCAAAGGCAAACCTGGAGTGTGATTTAAAATCAATACATCTTCGGAAATCCTAATAGATAGTTCACAAAGCACTAAACACAAAATAGTATATTATTTTATATGGAGGAAAAGTAATACTTTTCATGGCGCGCTCGTGTTTAACAGCCGAACGGAGTGAGGCTGGTAATAGAGAGCAAGCCATGAAAAGTAACTTTTCCTCCAAATAAAATATGCTGTTTTTTCTTCAAATGTCGACAAATTAATGCAAAAACGTCTCTTTTTAATAGTAATAATAATTATTATTAAAGATAAGTGGGTTCGCAAGGCGGCTTAGACCGGTGCGGTGTCGGTGAATAGGCTCAGTTTGTTGCTTTAGTAATGTCACATGAAGCTGTCAGTGGACACTGTCAACAATAATTATTATTTTAAAATTGCGTCTTCGATTGCGTTTTAATTCCGTATTGATAAGCAGTTATTGAGTAAGTTCGATTAAATAATAACCAATTTGTTCCTAAATTAGTGATTTTTAGAAATGCAGTCACAAATTGAGTGATAAATACAAATTTTAGTTTAATAACTCTTGAGTTGTTGACGCTTATTTTGATGTTTGTTTGTATTGTATCTATGTTGATATGACAACACTTTTACCTCCGCCGGCGGAAAAGTGAAAAGTAAAGCTCCGGCGGAGGAAAAACGAAACTTCACTGCCGCCTACACAGTCGGGTAATGATAGATTTACTGACGTTTGAAGAAAATAATATATTTCTTATATTATTCGAAATTAATTTAATCGCTTAATTCATGGAGCATCAAAAATTATGTTGTGTTCATTTTCGAAATGTTATTTATCTGTTCTAAAAATAAAACCTATGTAAAATCATGCATTAGGGAAATTATTAAAGCTGCGAGTTTCATACTAAAACTAGGCTAGTTTATGATTTCCCCTTTTAGTTCACTGGAAAATACATTGTAACGTAAATTACAAAAGCGGCGTTTTATTTATTTTTTTTGCCAAAGCGAGTGCATCGAGTACAACAATACCCTTTTTTCTTGCCTGTAAAAACGTAATTATGATTTACGTCAAAAATAGGCTGTGCACAGTAGTGATTTTGCATTAAGGCCTCCTGGTAAATACCCGAGGTATCCACAATACTAATATATTTTTTTATAATGGGATACTGTTTTGTCAAATTTATCAATATTCATAAAATAATATTTCTCATTATGAAAAATAAATTGAAATTCCGCAACAACATATTTTTCAACATAAAACAAGACAAAATTTAATTTAAACAATGTATTTTCTATAATTCGCGAGATCAATTAATAATTAATAAATAGCTGATTGCATCGTTTTTGAGGAACTTGAAATTTATCAGCAATAATGAAGCAAAATATATGGAAAGAATTTGTAGTATATTGTGGATATTTCTACATACAGACTGAAAACAAACTCGCAAATGAGTTTGCCAATTGATATATAGCAGACTAATTTATTATACACTAAATTAGTGTCGTAGTTCTTAATAAAATGTTGATATTTTGAATGATCGGATCAAAGTGTTATAAGGAGAAATATAATACGACAATGGTGCATATTGGCATCGCCCGGCTCCCCTGTTTAACGTCTCTTCAGGGCGTATGGTTAGGAAAGCAACTAAATCACCTTTAAACTAAACAGAACTCTTTAAATACCCAGGATAATATGAGTTCAGTCAATATATCAAAGTTAGCAAGAAAAATATTTAAAATTTTACTTGGATCGTTATTTGTACTTTTTCCTATTTTTAATTGAATATAATAACAATTCGACAATCTGGGTTACAGCACACTATATGCGTGTAAACAATAATAATAATAGTAATATTAATACATTTATTGCTATAAACGATGTCATTATGATAAGGCCTGTGTCATGGAAACATTTTTACATAATATGCTTGACAAGGACTCTGTTTCGCTGGTATCTGGAAATTCTAGATTTTTGTAAGCCTCCATCCTACAAATGGTGATACATTTTAACTCTTGCAATAACTAAAAAGAAAAATAAAGGTGAGAATGTAGCAAGCGAGGGCAGAAATTACAATAAATCTTTCACTATTGTTATTGAATGTAGTCAGCACAAAAACGATGAATAAACATTTAAAAACCTTTAACCCAAGGGTAATAGTAGGTATATTGTGTAACTAGAAGGACAAGGTTGCTGGTCTCGGCTGCGCCTCGTCCAACAATTACCACAGTCGTCCAGGAATGTGCTTTTCCTACGAGTTGCACATACTATTTTTTATCCGGTCGGAGTTAATTATAATACGTATTTATAAAAATAGAGCCAAATATTACTCTAAATATAAACAGTGCGATAAATGTAAACTCAATATAATATTAAGTTTTGAATCAGGCGAGCTTGGAGTTTTTTACGTAACTAGGGAAACCACAGCTAAATATTGCCTTTGATAAACGTCAGATCTGACAAACAAGGTGTTTAAATATGACAGAAATTTTATATTTCCGGCCTAGGACGGAAATGTACATACAGTTATTGCATGTTGCCAACCAACGAATACAATATACTGGAATTATGACTTTTGCGATGAGAAAACACATCGGAAAGCTATAGATTTTCGTCCGATCGGATAAAAAACAATTAATAAAACTACGTAAAATTAATGGAAAAATACCATTTGAAGCAACGTCGGTGCACTTTTTATTCGATTTAAATTTAAACCGTTTACGCCCAGTATAAACCATAGGAAAATTTCAATAATAGCATGGAAAGTATAGTTATTTGTTAATAATTTAAATGAATATATAATGGTGATGCAATAGTTTAAGATCATACAATAATTATGTTTTAAATAATTTTCCATATTTTTTAAAATTCAAGAATTCTGACTGCTGACCTTGCCTCGTAGTACGTGTGAGACCTGAGTTACTATTAATTCTCGATTGGCAGTGATAGATAATACTATGCTTATTTTAGTTATTATTTTTGCTCAGTTTTTTTGCATTGTACTATATGAGAATCTCTTTATATATATTCTAGCACTACATGTCATCAGCACAATATTCGAAAATTACGCGACATCAACTTTCAGGCTTTTATCCGACCTACCCACTTCCTTGAAAGTGTCGCAAAGAGCATATACAACTAAGGGGACAGCGTGTCACTTTTTCGGTCTTCCCCTATTGATGATAGCAGATTTTATTTTTCAGATATATTAAGAGGCTCTTGAGCACGTTACAGCTCTTTCTCTTGTTTCTCATTACGTGATTGAAGTATCGTCGAGCAGAAAACTGAAATCATTTGCAAATGGGGTGCTATAGCGAGATTTGTATTCGTTTTATTTATCTAGCAGCATTTCCGCGAGCAAAAATATATATGACTTGCATTGGTTTCTCAAATTTCATTGAGGTTACTCTCAAAACTGCAAGTTACAGTTTTTAGAGGAGATTCAAAAATTTAGTAGAGTCGGTCGATGGTCACTTTTTGAAATAATAATATCACTATTGAGGTTTCATCTTGCTTACTAAATCATCTTTCGGGTTAAAGCAATTTATTATTTTTAAAAATCGTTCTAATTGCTAATTAAACAAATTCCAAGTTGTAGAGAATTAAATAAAAAGCTTATCTATGGCAAGTAAAAATATTGCACTACTGGAAGTACTGCTCAAGTAATGATAATATTTTTAGAGTGCCAAGCAGAAATATTGTCGGGAGACCAAGAAGGTAAAAAAGAATATTTTGCCAAATTACACTTTCTATGTTAATGCTGATGTAATATAGCTTCAATGTATATTTTCACGACCACAGTATGTAGTAATTACGGCGGTATGCGTTGGCAAAAACATAATTGTGATTCATGCTTAAAATGCATTTCCTTTTAAATGTGCACGGGTTTTGTATCTCGTTTTTCTGCAGACGTAATTGTGTCTGACATGACAGTTAATGTTCTAACACTGTACTATTTTAAATCAACACTTTATAATTTACACCCCTTTTTATATACATATACCGAATATTTCTTGTTATTTTATTATACCTCTTTGGGTATACAGTAACTAATGCCATGTAGATAGATATTCAGGGAACGATAGTACTCTACACAATAAGAAAAATAACCCAAATGTAATCAATCGTCATGGTACTTAACAATCGGACAAAATTCTTAACATTAGATAAAAAGAAAACAAAATTATAAACAATATTGAAAATATTCGCCTCTTGCTAGAATATCGGGCGGACTCTGTCAAATATTTCAGGATTATTGGGAATGATGTCGCATATTATTCAATTTCTCAATCCTGTTTGTTCAAAAACCATTTTTGAACACGTCTTCAATTTTTGTACAATTTAACATTCCACGCCACTGTCCTCGCATTCCAAACAAATTAAAACCTTGGCGATACTACTAACGCCATCTCTTGTTTACCACGTTTATCAACTGCGCTAGACAGTCTAGAAAGCTAAAAGTTAAGCGTCCTCAAAAGGCCTCCGACCAATCATAGCGCTTCGCGCTTTATCCGGGCTGTATTAGTAACACCATCTGTTGTAACCACCTTTACTCATCTGAATTCGGCCGCGCATCCTAAACTTATCTGACCAATCATAGTGCTTCCCGCTATAACCCGGCGACCGAGTCGACCAATCACTGTCTCTTAACGGAGGTAATCAAGTTAGCTCCTATATTCATGATCTTTAAGAATCGATTTTAATAAAAAACTATTTAACGTATTTCGACCGGATTTGTGTTAAAGTTCATAAGGTTAATTTAGACAATCGCTGACGTAAAAGTTTACATAACTTCTCAGTATTTACATTATTCACTCTTTCTATTTCCGGCGGATGTATATCATCCCGCCAGAAGGGGCGTTAACAACTTCTTCAAGTTGATCAGTTCCCACGTTCTAGAAACGGAAAAGTAGTGTCTTGAACCTCGACCATGTAAGTCGCAAAAAGCGCACCCCCGTTTCGAGCCGGCTGGCGCTGAGCCGCCATGCCGGCTAGTTTTCACGTTTTGAGACCTCATAATCTCTCTAGTTCTTTACTCAAGTGACATAGTGCTATCCTGGCATAATCACTGTCATGTCAAGCCTACAATAAGGTATTTATTCGCAAACTTAATGCCATTATTCTCACGCCGAGCAATGGCGTCCCAATTGGTCTCATCCATGGGAGTTCTACAATCGAGCCCTGTCTCAAACCACACTCAATCGAGCATAGTCTCTGAATCTCAAGTAAGTGAACGAACATGTTTACAATCACATTCTCACTAAGCCTACAAAAAGGTATATTTCGGCATCTTGACTGCCAATATGGAGACCCACTGATCTCTAGTACTAATGGTATTGTCCATGGGCTTTTCATAATTCTATATCACGAGTGTACCACTGGGTTGCCTTATTCTAATATAAGGATTACTCTGCACTATTCTGCATACCTACTCATGCCTTATTCTCATATAAGGATTAAAAGGCACTAGTCTCCCAATATACTGAAGCTATCACAAGGCTACATCCCATACGCGGATTTCAGCAGTTCAGCTTACCTATGCTACCAGTATAGCATATTTACTAATCATTCATGCGTGTACCAAGAAGCCGCATTCACAAGGCATTCATGTCATGCCATATGCACTAACTGCATACCAAAGTCAAACCACTACATTTCAGTCATTCTTGTTTGCAAGAAAGTGAACCACATTGTAAATAGAAGCTAGCCATAGATCTAGCTAGTGGTTTTCAAAGTGACTTTCCCCCAGTGTTAGAAGATAACCTCCTGAACATTGAACGTTTCTCGTCAATGGTGTTCATAGTATACATATTAGCTTATAGGTGGACTCTAAAGTAATATTATTGCTTGTATATTGTTGTATTTTATATCAAAGCTAAATCAGCTAACATAGTTGATAAGTAGCTGTTCCGCAGCTTTAAGGTTATGTTTATAACCATATATTAGTGTAGTATTACAACTGTTTACGCAATGCTTTAGTTTTTAAGAGTATTATTTATGTCATATTTTTCAAGGTCGAAACTTGCCTCGACTGATATTGTTCATATCGTAGTACTGACTACGTACAATTATTCAGTGTTTATATTTTGTGTATTCATGAGCTTCTAGTTATTTTCAAGTAAAGTAACTTATTAAAATATTCATATAATGCTAAAGCTTTTTGTTTTATTTACAAAATGACTTTAGAACTAGCCCTATGGTAAAATTTCAGTGCCTAAGAGCACATCTCTTTTTGTTCAGAAAATCGACCAAGATCGACTCTGAAACACTGTTCTACCTGGATTAGGGTCTAATACAGTAATATTTTCATTCATGACCATGAATACGTGCACCTTGATTTATCCAACGCCTGCTGAAATTTTTGTCTATGAAGTTCCTCACCTCCATGCAGCAATCCACTGATGCACCATCGTGGATGAACCACTTTTGGTTTCCTAAAAGCATTGGTACTTATTCTAATAGCACTGAAAAAATCTTCGAGAAATTGGCGACGATATTACATGTTTAGATTTGCTGGCAGAAAGAATGATCCTATCAAATAATCCTCAAAAATGACGGCCCTTAAATTTACTGAAAATCAGTGCTAAAAAATATTTATGCGTACCGAATGTAATTTTTTTTTGCTCGAAAATGATTGTTATGTAAAATTACTGAGGACGTTCCTTGAGAAATTTGCTTCATCGCTAAGTAAATTCAGGATTCCGAATAACGGATTTGGGGCTAAGCACTGGCAAAAATTTAAACATAGTGAAAAATCGCATGGTAGAAGGGCTTGGACCCTTTGGATATGGTCAAGATATACAGTAAGTTATCAACCAAAACTTTCCATCATTCTTAAGCATGTTGTGACGATATATATTTTTTTCTTTAATGTTTTAATGTTTAAAGTGTGTTATTTTTGATGTTGTTTTTGACATCATTTCTAAATGTTCATTTCAAGGAATTCATTCTTGATTCATTAATTTTTAACAGTTTAAGATATTTCAAATAAAATATTCTTTTGCTTATTTTGCAACATGTGCTGTTGGCGTAAATTAGTAACTTTGTGCATTTATATTATAACGGTTGTCACTGCCGTCAGGTAATGACAACAGATTTTTAAAATAACATTTTCAAATATATTATCATTAAAAAATGCTGTATTTAACTGAAATTCACAGGAGAGTTGTTCGGATTTGGGGATAAATCCAAAACGAAGAAGTAAAAAAAATCAGAATTAAATATACGGACATGCCATGCCCTCTGTTTGTAAAGGAACAAAATATACAAAAATGAAAACAAGTTTAGAGAAATAAGACAAGTTTAAGATCTACCATGAAAAAAGAATGAGAAAGTGACGATGATTTTAATTGAATGTTTTTTACATAACAACGAAATCCTGTCAAACTGCTACCAGATGAATTTTTCCGTGGCATTATCATTAATCATACATCTGTACTAGAGACCTATACAATATAGAAAAGTTGCATTTTGCACAGGAACAGCCTAAATGCAATTTGTGGAATTTCTAGATCAAAATAATTTTGCTTTAAATTGCTTTATATTTTCTGATGAAGCTTCTTAATTGACGAAGTAATTTATCAGAACTGACACTACTTGACTTCTGGAAATCATTATTGGAATTTCGAAACTCAATGTCTCCTGATACCGCCAAGCTGGATTATTTAATTTTTTTTATTTCCAAGAATATTTGTTTATTCTAAAAATTAAATGATCCGGGAAATTAATTTTTACGACAGATTTTTATCAATTACTTCATGCTGATGACATCATTCTTATGAGGCGTACGGAGTTATATGCATTTTTCACAAATGGAAAGTGGCATTTGTCGTTGTCCCTCAAATCATTTTTAAATGAGCTTTTTTATAAACTCATACTTGATCCATTAATTTCTGATCGTTTCTAAAATATTTGAAACAAAATGTATTTTGTACTTTAGTAGAAAGATAGCAAATGCTGTGACCGTAAATTGTGCTATTTAACCATTGTCTTATAACCATTGTCACTGTCGTCACTCGGTCAGTTAATGGTAATGTAAGGATTAAAAAGAAGACAGGGCCAATTATATTATCTTTAAGAAATGACGTATTTAACTTACCTCACAGGATAGGGATTCAAATAATGATCGGCTTTCGGGATAAATACAAAACGAGGTAACCGAAAAATTCAGAATTAAATATCCGGACCTGCCCTCTGTTTGTAAAGGGACGATGTGTAAGATTGGAAAACAGTTTAGGGAAGTGAGACGTGTTCGTTATTTACCAAGAAAAAGGAAAGCGAACATTGACGATGACGTTAATTGAATATTTTTTTACATAACAACCAAAGTCTTTGTAGACTGCTACTCATAAAATTTTCCAAGGCATTATCATTAATCATACAGCTGTACCAAAGATCTTAAATTCCCAAAAGTTGCATTTTGTACGGGAACAAATTGAAGATGACAGCTTAAACGAATTTAGTGACATTAAACTAATTTTCTTTGAGTGTTTATGAAGCTTTTTTACCATAAAAGATGAAGCAGTTTATCAGAACTGTTGCTACTGGGCATCAATAAATCAGCGTTGGAATGATGAAACGCAAATTCTCCTGACATCGACAAACTATAGATTATTTTTGATGAGGTCAACCAAGCCAAATAACCTCGAAGATCTGAAAGGTCGAATTACCAGTGAAATAAGAAAAAAATCAACTTGCTCTGGTCCCTGGGTGTAAATTGCACAAGTGCGAATTTAAGCAACCCTAATAAAGTTAAAAAACTTGAAAGGTCTTGATTTTTTTCCTTTAATGGTTATCAGTGTAAAATATAGATCAATCAGTATAATTTTCAATGGCATCAGTATATAACTGTACTAAAGATTATAAATTCCGAAAATTTGCATTTAGTACAAGAACTAATTGAAGATGACTGCTTAAATGCGTTTAGTGAAATTTTTTAAACAAAATCATATTTCTTTAGAGTAATTTATGTAGCTTTTTTTTACCTTAAATGATGAAGCAATTTATCAAAACCGTGGCGCTTCTGTTAATGAACATTGAACTGACTAAACCCAAAGTCTCTGTCTGATATAGCTCCATTATAAAAATTCGTAACTTTTACATTTCTAGGGATCCTAATGTATAAAAGAAGTAAATTGAACAGAAAATACAACGGCGGAAACAACATTTGATGCATATTTTGTATAATTTGGATTGACTGTTATCATGGTGCTATATGAAATAATTACCTATGGCGTAATAAATAATCGGATATAACCCCATCATAGAAATTCATAATTCTTCATATTTCTAAGAATTCTAATGCATTACAGAAGTAAATATGAAAGATAATAAATTGGTGGAAACAAGATTTTTGCATATTTTTTTATAATTTTCGTTAATTTGTTTAAAAACCAATAAATGTACAAAGCGGAAGCGCGCTTTTCTTTTAGTAGTTTTTATTAGCTTCAGATAGATTGCGTAAGTTTTGATTGGCTTGGATTAGTTTGGGTTAGCTTGGGTTAGTTTTGGTGAGTTTCATCTGGTAAGTAAGAGACGTACGCAAAACGCACCCCTTAAGCGGAGCAGGCACCTTCAGGTTATTTTATTATGTTGGATTAGCTGCGGCATAGGTTAGATAATGGATTCAAATTATTGTCGGTCTATTTATTATTCATTATAATACAATTTATATTGTAGATTGATGTATAAAAATATAAATTATATCAAAAAAACTCTAATTTTCCAAGATGAGGTTATATCCAGTTATTATCCCTCTATAATTTTTGTTATATCCCATTATAATACGGAAAAAAATTATAAGAAATACGCAACAATTCTTATTTCTGAAAATTTATTTTCTTCCAAATTGACTTCTGTGATGGATTAGAATGCTTAGAAACATAAAAAAACGCAAATTTCTATGATGTGGCTATATCCAACTGTTACCCCTTGAAGATCTGAAGGACCGCATCACCAATGAAATAAAGAACATTTCAGTCTGTCTTGGCTCCAGCGTGTAAACTGCACAAGTGCCAATTAAGTTTTCCTAACGAATCTAAAAAACCCTAAAAGTTTTAACGTTTTGAGAAACAATGTCGAAAGCGAGAAAATTAAAACTCATAATGATGTCTAAATACAAATATAACGACTTGATTAGCGAAACAATAAAAGGCTTATTCGAATAATTGTCAAGCTTCGAGCTTGACTTGACCTGAACAATGCAGTATCGCTATACTGACTGGTTTGTTGTTTATTAGGTCCGTGTCATACTGAGGCCTTATTAGATAAATAACTGTTGTGTTTTTGAGGTTTAAAGTAAGTATTTTTTTAGATAAATTGAATGATTTTCGTTTAATATGCAATAATTAGGTAATATTGTTAGCTTTAGGTTTTAACAAAGCCCAATTCCGTTAAAATTATCAGAAACTGAAGCAACTCATTCACCTTTATTTACTACTATTAATGCACTATTTTAAATTTTACGGTTTATTGTTAACGGTTCTTTTGCTACAATATTTGAAGCATTCACTTTGATTCTAGAATTGTCTGACCAGCCAGGAATAAAGAAGTTAACTAATTCATGAAGCTAAAATCATTGAATTTTTGAGAACTTTAAAAACACAACACTTATTTTCTAATTACACCTCAATATGGCATAGACCTAACAAATAATAAATAAACCAGTCATTATAATGGTATTGCATTATATTTCTCTCAAAGTCAAAGTCAACAGGCAAAATTGGAACTGGACAAAGTATACGAACTATGTACTGCTTTGCTCTTTAAATGGATATAATCGTATTCATTAGATATTTAAATTTTCTCGCTTTTGATAACGGGGCAGTTTTTTCCTTCGAATTCCTTTTAGGCTTTTTAGGTTCACTTGGTTCACTTAAGTAGCACTTGAAAAATTAACTTCCTGGGATCAGGACCAAAGTCGTCCTCTGTTTTTCTAGTTGAGTATCATCAAATTTAAGAAACGAAGTGGAGAAAAGGGTAATAATTTGGCACATAAATACCACAAACAGTGCTTTGCAGGAGTTTTATCATAGTTTCGCATGCTGTCAAAAACAAAGGCGAACTAGCGGTTTTGCTCATCACCGTTGTCTTTTTCATATTCTTTAATTAATATTACTAAGTATTTTATTTGTTTATTGTTGTTAAATTTACACTCGTGGTTGCCGGCTAGAAACTAAGCTTAGTTGTGCTAGATATTGGTTGTTCCATTTTGCTGAATACGAAGGGGAGGTTATGCAGCTTTAGGTAGGATCGATCTACACCAATAAGAATGCACACCAGATAAAAACGAATATATCCCTCATGCATAAAAAAATCCCATTAGAGGAGTGGAATTATCGGAAAATTACAGCGAATATTTCCCTCGTGTATAAAAAAATTCCACTCGAGGAGTGCAATTGTCGGAAAATTACAGCAATAATTGCGCCGTAGAAACCGAAGGAACACCGCGATAATTGCACCGTAGAAACTGAAGTAGCACCGCGATAATTGCATCATACGTATCTATGATAATTCCATCGTAAACTTCTAATCACAGCGACAATTTATAAATAACGTCAAAGTAAAGTCAATATATATTAATAAAAATATCTCGTTTCGGATTTAAAAAATCGCATGTTTTCGTCTCCTTATTTTGTTTAGTTATATGTACGTTTATGTATTAAAAAAAGATTAAAAATATATTTTTTGAAACCATGTCCTAATTCGGGAAATATTCCCCCGAATTACACTCGTGCATCAAAATAACCAGATAATTCTACATTCGAGCGTGTTGTCTTAGAAAAACTGCATTCGGTCATATTTTGGAAAAAGAGCCCTCCACCCTCGCGCTCTTTCTTCAAAGAATTAAAATGAACTGATGCAGTTTTAGACAACCCGCTGTCATGCAAAATAATCGGTAATTTTGATGCACTTTTGCAATTACTTCCGATAACAAGTTTAATGATAAAAAGTTAATAACTGTAATATCGATTCGATAATTATAATTGCTTTTTATGAGGTATAGTTGAATTGATTCTAAGGCTTGTCCACTATGTATAATAAAGTTTTTAATAGTTGTGTTGTGTCTTATTAATTCTTAGTATTGGTTATTTAGTTTAGGTGATTATTTTAGCGTTCTAACGACAGACTAGTTTAGCTTCAACTTCGTTACTTAAGAAGCTCCACCGCAAAGTTCTTCACATATAATCGCTGGGGCAAGGAGGATCAAACCAGAGAGGGCATTTCCAGAAGAGGAATTGACCGCCAGTGTGAGGTTCGGGTTACGGGTTTAGCATATCCAGCGGGGCATCCGCAAGTTTTCTTACATATGGACACTAGTTGAACGGATTTGGTGTGAAACAAATTTTGCGGAACTAAGAGTCTGCTCGAAAATTTATGTTAGAAAATTTGCTAACCATTGCAAGATAAGGCTCTTTACATAACATTTTCAAGCTTAAGTTCAAAGTTAAGACAGGTTGATAATTTGGTTGTTATGGAAATATTTAAGTCTGTTTAACTCTTAGAATGACATTTCAACTCCCTAACCATAGTGTCCAAATTGAAGGCTATTGGTGCTTGACTATTTCTCAATTGTTTACAAGTCACGTTTGGACTTTAATGTCATGAGACTTTGCCTATATTTAATATAATCTTTGTGAATTTTCGCCTTTTAAAGTAGAAAGCCAATTTTGGCGCCCAACGTGGGGCATTGCATTGTTGAGTATTGTGGGGCCTTGCATTTGTTGATTATTGTGGGGCATTGCATTTGTTGATTATTGTGGGGCCTTCTTGATTATTGGGGGGCCATTGTTGATAATTGTGGGGCCTTTGATAAATTTGGGGCTTTGTTGATAATTGTGGGGCCTTGTTGATTATTGTGGGGCCTTGTTGAGTATTGTGGGGCCATTGTTAATTATTGTCGGACCTTGCATTGTTGCCATTTTCCCTAAAAATTAGAAAGATTTTTTTTTTATTTTTTTTCTTGCTTTTTGCTTAATTTAAGGTGTGACTAGTATTGAGCTTTATTTTCTAAATCATTACTTACTCTGATATATCTAGATTTGTTATAATATATATACTGATTGAAATCCGGTTGATCGTGACTTCTGCTTATTAGTGTAGATGTTGGAATTGCAGGTGTAAGTACAGTGACTGTGAATATATTTTGTGGATTGGAGTGAATATATAGTGGTACTTAGTGTTGTTATAGTGTACAGTTGTACTTTAGGATTGGTGGATTGTGTATGGTTTGATTTATAATAGGATATTCAGAAGTGGTGACCCAAAATGTCGCGAAGAATTGAAATTAATCGGTTGGACAAGGATGAGCTGATCTATGAGCTGACATGGAGAGGCATAGCTGTTGGCACCGTGGACGAAATGAGGAGTCAGCTGGCATTAGCAAAGCAAATGGAGAAATCTAGTGAGAGTCCGCATTATCCAGCATATCCATTTTCTTTCCAAGAGGATGCAGCAGCAGTCGCATCTAAATTAGATGGCTTAGTGTCAGTTATTGACTCATTTTCTGATACAACTAAGAGTGGAACATTTTTGAAATGGCAAAATAAGTTGAATCATGTGTTGGGTAGGATAGACAATATGTCTTGCAATACTCTTGAAGAAACTCACATACGTGGAGTACTGGTAGCCCAAGCACTGACCATGATTGATCAACTTTACAACAAGGCTGCTCTGGCCGATGGAAAAACTAAGCCCATTCCCCCGAATCTTTGTGTACTCCAAGGAACTACACAACAGCCGGTGAATCTCTTGTCTGCGGGACGACTTTCCCCACTGCCTAGTTCTCCAGTTGTAGCTCCTCCGACGCCTATTATGAGTAGTACTCCATCCCCGTCGTACTCGTCGCCTAGCATTAAACCAATATTGCCTCATAAGTGGAATATAAAATTTAATGGGGATAGGAAAGGAATGTCGGTTACAGCATTTTTCGAGAGAGTGGAAGAGTTACGTCGTGCCAGAAACGTGGGCAAAGATATTTTGTTGGAGTCTGGAATTGACTTGTTTGAAGGAAGAGCCTATGAATTTTATCAGGACTGCCGAACAGATACACAGACTTGGGATGAGTTGGTTCTAAAGTTTAAGGAAGAATATCAACCTGCTTTTTATGCGGAACGGTTACTTGACAACAGAACCCAAGTTGTAAAACTTCACAATTCAGTCACAAGTCGAAGCTGTGTTATTAAACAAGGGGTTCCTCAGGGTTCTATCCTAGGACCACTACTATTTATAATTTTTGCTAACGATCTTATCTCATATTTAAATAACACTCCTAATGTATATCCTATATGCTATGCGGATGATACAAATGTGTTAATTGTCCGAGATAATCTAAATGCCCTTAAGGATACAGCGGAAGCTACATATAAAAAAATAATCTGTTGGTCTGAAAAAAAATAAACTTAATTTAAATAAAAATAAAACCACTTCCATATTTTTTAACTTACAAGACAACTTGTTTTCCTTATTTTCTGGCTCTGATCTAGAAATCATATCGGTAAAATCTGCTAAGATGTTAGGAATTACTATGGACAATAAAATACGCTGGGGCAATCATATAGAAACCCTGTGTGGGAAGTTGCGTAGTAGTTGTTATGGACTAAAGTTTATGTCCAAACACTGCAGTAAAGATGTTCTGTTAACTCTCTATTACGCGAATTTTCACAGTCATCTAAGGTATGGTATAATCAATTGGGGCACTAGTGTTGAAATAGATAGGGTATTTTTACTACAAAAATATGCAGTGCGAATAGTTGCAGATTTGGATTTTAGGGAAACTTGTCGCAATGCATTTAAAAACTTAAAAATTTTAACCCTAGTCAATGTTTACATTCTAGAAGTCAGTGCATATGTTTTTAAAAATAAATCAAAATTTCTTGCACATCAGACGAATCATTCTTATGGTACGAGATTTGGAGATTTGTTACAACCAAAGTCACATCAAACAGCTCTATACCAAAGAAGTTTTTACTACAACGGCTGTAAAATATACAACACTCTAAGTGACGAAATTAAATCCTCGCCTAATGTATACATTTTTAAATCTAGGTTGAAGAAGGTACTCTATGAGAGAAACTGTTACAGTTTGGCGGAATATTTTTTATAACTGTTACTGCTTCTTTTTGTTTTGTGCTTGTATTATGTATTATGTTAATTGTCTGTATTCTCGGTGCAGTTTTATCCATTCTGTGTATTTACACTTTTACTATGATTTTTTCTTGTTTATACCAATTTTTGACCTGTTTCTGTATTTATTTATACTAAATGGAGAAATAAATAAACATTATTATTATTATTATTATTATTCATTATTATTATTAAGCGAAGAACCCAAGGCTCAGATGAAACCATAGGTACTTACATGGCGATCATATCGAGATACTTCCAATGTCTACAGTGTCCAATCTCGGAAGACGCCAAACTGACGATTTTGCTTCGGAACATTGCACCAGTATATAGATCTCAATTAGGAGCGCTCGAGATAACAAGTTTGTCCCAGTTGAAGACATTATGTAAGAGAATAGAGACGAGAATGCAGAGTGGAGACTATACACCACCTCCCAGGAGAGGACAGACTCTAGAACCTGACCTGGCTTATATAGGTTTGGAAGAATGTGTGGATGAGATTGATATCTCAAACCCCGGGCCAAGTGGAGCCTCTGGACAATCTCGGGAGATAATCTGCTTTAAATGTCGCAAACCCGAACACAGAGCTATAGGATGTGCAGAGCAGAGGAAGACGATATATTGCTATGGATGCAGGAAGGAAGGATTTACAATTACAATTGCCCTACCTGTCATTCGGGAAACGGAAGACGACCCTCTTAGGTAGTCGGCCTAAGAGTCGGTCGAAGCAGTCCTCCGACTACAGACTCATTCTAGACTTTATTCTCGACCATGCACAGAATGATGAACGACCATACTTAGAGGTTGACATCTTTGGATATAAATTTTTAGGTTTACTAGACTCTGGAGCTTCGAAGACGTATGTTGGACGTAAAGGATGGAATATACTGAAGAAGCTGAATTTGCCTTTGAATAAAGATAAAAAAGACTTGCTGCACGGCTGCTACTGGACAGCGCACGGAGAGCATAGGAACTGTTGAGATACCAATACGCGTTAGGGATCGAGTTAGGATTATTGAGGTATCGGTTCTGCCGGATGTGTCACACTCATTGATCCTTGGTTATGATTTTTGGATATCTATGGGCATCGTACCCGATTTAAGGCACAATGAGTGGCACTTTGCAAATGATGCAGAGTTCCTAGGCTGTCTGGAGGGTAAGGAGCTTCAGACTGTCCTGACCGATGAAGAAAAGGTTCGGTTAGACGACCTTGTAGCAAGGCACCAAGAACTGATGGGCACAGAGATCGGTTGCACTAGTCTTGTCAAACACAAAATTATTACTAAATCTGAACCAATCAGACAACGAAGTTATAGGGTGTCACCCATATTGCAGAAGTGTATCGAAGATGAGATTGATGAAATGCTTAAGTTGGGTATTGTGGAACCTTCTAGCAGTCCCTGGGCGTCCCCTGTGGTGGTAGAGACGAAGAAGAACACCGATAACGTTAGGTTTTGCGTAGACTACAGAAAGCTTAACTCTGTGACGGAGCGTGATAGTTACCCGCTGCCTTTGGTGTCTGAGACTCTGGATAAGCTCAAGGACGCAAAATACTTGTCTAGTTTGGATATAAAGAGTGCATATTGGCAGGTTCCAATTGATGAAGCGTCCAGACCATTAACTGCATTTATTTGTCACAGAGGGTTGTTTCAGTTTCGACGAATGCCATTCGGCCTACATAACGCACCTGCTACGTGGCAGCGACTCATAGACCAAATCCTAACAGACTTGGCACCGTCGGTTTTCGTATATTTGGACGACGTGGTAATAATATCCCAGACATTTGAAGATCATTTGAAGATATTGGAAGAGGTTTTCAAACGACTCCGAGAAGCAGGAATATCCGTAAGTTGGGAGAAATGCCAGTTTTGCAGACCCGAAATTAAATATTTAGGATATGTGGTAGATAGGCGTGGTCTTCATGTGGATCCCGATAAGGTTAGAGCTATGTTAGAGCTGGATAGACCAAAGACGGCAACGGAAGTTCGGAGAGTAGTTGGAAGCTTCTCTTGGTATCGGAGATTTGTCCCAGAATTTTCCTCAGTCATCGCCCCAATCACGACGCTTACTAGGAAAAATAAGAAGTTTAGTTGGACAGACGAATGTGAGGTGGCCTTTAGAAAAATTAAGGAATTGTTGGTAGCGGCCCCAATTTTGAGCTGTCCGGATTATAGTAAGGAGTTTGTTATCTAGACCGATGCGTCAGGATATGGAATTGGAGCAGTGTTGACACAGCCGGACGAGAAGGGAGAAAAAGTGATTTGTTACCTCAGCCGGTCCTTGACCAAACAAGAAAGATTATACACCACGACTGAAAGAGAGATGTTAGCATTGGTTTGGGCTATTCAGAAGTTGCGCCCGTATATAGAGGGTATACCATTTACAGTCATAACTGACCACTATAGCTTAAAATGGCTCTTAAATTTAAAAGATCCCACTGGACGTTTAGGCCGCTGGGCATTGAAACTCCAAATGTATGACTTTAAGGTACAGCACCGTAGAGGTCGAGAGCTGGTTGTCCCGGATATGTTATCCAGAGCGGTACCTGTTATAGATAGTATTGAAGGAGACAAGAAATCTGAGAAAATCGTTTTGGACAAGTGGTACAATAAGATGAAGGATAGAGTGACTAAGGATCCTTTGAAGTTCTTGAACTGGCGGTACCTAGATGGCGTGTTATATAGGTATGTTAAGCAAGAGTATTCGGAACTTTCTTCGAATGAAGACGTGTGGAAGATTGTGGTAGCGAAGGAAGACCGATTGGCCATCATCAGGTTGGCTCATGATCCACCCACTGCAGGTCATATGGGCGTATACAAAACACACTCGAGACTGTCTGAAAAGTACTACTGGCCAAAGATGCGTCAGGATGTCGCTAATTATATTGGGAAATGTTCCATCTGCATGGCCCATAAAAGTGATCCTCGTGGAACTAAGGACCACATGGTATCGCACCCCAAACCATCCAGACCCTGGGAAATGGTGTCAACGGATTTAATGGGACCATTGCCTCGATCGACGAAAGGGAACTCATTTATATTGGTGGTTACAGATTATTTTAGCAAGTTTTCGTTGGTTTTCCCTCTTCGTAAGGCAACGTCATCGGTAGTGATCAAACGTATCGAGGAGAATGTATTTCTTGTATTTGGTGTTCCTCGTGTTCTTTTGTGTGATAATGGACCCCAATACAGAAGTGCGGAGTTTAGGAAGTTTATGGAAAAGTACGATTGCACGATAAAGTTTAATGCCAATTATCACCCCAGAGCAAATCCGACCAAGAGACAGAATAGAACCCTAAAAACAAAGTTAGCCATGTATGTAAAGGACAATCATCGGTTATGGGATGCGAATATCCACAGTATTGCTTGTGCCTTACGCACAGCTCGACAGGAAGTTACCAAGGTATCGCCATATTTCGTAAATTTTGGTCGTAACATGTGTCTATCTGGTAAAGATTATCCCAGAGATATTGTAGAGCGGAATGGAGAGGAGAATAGCACTCCGATGAGCTCGCGAAATGAAGCTTTTATGAAATTGTACTCAGATGTTAGGAGACGGTTAGTGGATGCCGGTGAGAAAGGTGTTTTAAGATATAACCTTAGAAAGAGAGATGCTGAATTTACTATCGGACAAAAGGTGTGGAGAAAGAACTATGTAATTTCTGATGCTGCCAAACACTTTTCAAAGAAACTAGCTCCTAAGTACGCGGGACCCTTTGTGGTGCATCGAAGAATTTCTCCATGGACGTACGAATTAAAGGACGAAGACGGAAGATTCCAGGGAGTCTGGCATCTCAAAGACCTAAAGGAAGCATCTTATTTTCCGGATTAACCACTGGGTGGTTAATCATCTTGAAGCAAGGGGGGGATTTGTAACGGGCTCCGATTAACTATACGCATTTATTTTTTTTTCTGGACGAAATGGCGAAGGACCAAAATAAAAATTTACGTACGTGGTACTATAGTCGATTAAAATTGATCTATTTCTGGAGGGAAAGTAATCAAACATCATATTATTTATTAAAATAGACTACAAAAATTAGATAATCACGACAATCGGACTAGTATTGGAAAAGCATGGAACCCAATCCATTAAACTAGGTATTCTAAAGCAAATATTTCATATTTATGTCTTTATAATATATCAAATGTACATGCCTTCTTTTGAACGAATTAACTTTACACACACGATATATTGTTGCAGCTGGAACCACAAAGCTTCGTTGTATATTGGTATTTTCTCCTGGGTTTTGTCCTATCATGCTGTCTTTCTAAATGGAGAAAGAAACCCTTCTTCTAATCATTTGGCTTGGTTTCATTATTTCAGTTCGATAATACACCTTGATGGCCATCCACTGTTTTCGACCTTGCTAATTATGGATCTTTAATTGCTGATTCGAGGTATTTTGGAATCAAGAATATATTTTTTCGCCTTTCTTGGAGGGTTGTGTCTAAAATAAAACAACAGTGATAGATTGTTTACAGATTAGCCGAGTAATTGGAGTTTGGACATGCCGAGTTATATTTTAAGGTTATTTAGGGATATCGAACACTGTAATTATAACTTACTTTTTGTATACTTGATGGTCATTCTGTGGTAATTTTCTCGTTGATTTATACTTGATAATATATTGTTTTGCTTAGGTGATTGCGGAATATTTTCATTTTGGGAATGAAACATTGACGTTTGTTAGAAGTATGTCATGTCACTCCGGTTTTAAACCATAGACTACACCACCGGTGGAAATCGCATCGGATCCCTCCATCGATATCGACTCGAGAACCACTCTAATTCGCGTTGCATTTATTGTAGGATTTCGCTATCATACGCTTGAATTTGCTGATTATATTGGATGGTATCAATGTTTAGCCCTCCAGGCTTGCATATTGACGCAGTATTACACGAACTCTCCATTATTAAAGTTCGATAATATTTCAACTCGGAGTAGATTCTAGCGACGCGAAGGAAATTGGTCTATGTTTCACATAATCTGTGGGGGATAATTTTGGCGGTATAAGTAACAGCTTTCTGGACAAGCGCGTGGTCTTCACGGTCGACACGGTTGCCAAGTTAATGCCTTATTTGGCATAATGCTATTAGTGGCGCGTGTTGATTGTAATTTTAGACTGCCGCATAACGCGTGGGTTATATATTCCCACCAAGCATATAAAAGTAGATTCTAACTGATTTAAATCATTTCGATAATGAGTCGCTTTAACGCTTGTTTTGGCGAATCCGGTAGTATGACATCATAACTTTCTAGTACTTTGTCACAAATAGGGACGCTTCTGGCAACATAGTATGTTGGGCCGGCGCGATGTTAATTCTGCTAGCCTCGTCATTTCGGAGCAAGCCAATTTAGTCTTTATGTGATCTTGAAGGAACCAGTAGGTTTCAGTGCCGAGCTCTCGAAATTGGGAATTTTCGTTGAGATACTGATATTTAGTGTGAAATATACAGTGCCCTAGTTAGGGGAGTATTCAACGAAGCCCTTGTGCAGGATTGTGGTCGTCGATGGTTTTTCGTCTGATGGATGATTGTAGATGAAGGAAGATTTGTAGTTTCGGCCACCTGCACCCACGTTTGGGGATTTGACTTTCGAGAGCTGCCACACACTTGAACCCCGTTTAACATCTAAAGGTATGTTGTTTGAGTAAATTTGATATAGATATTGTTTTGATCTGTTATTTGTTGAGGTTCCGTACCTGTTTCCTTCATATTTTGGCTTGATCACCGTGCTAATTTGCCCTATTTGTTTCAGGGGTTTCAATTCTTGGATTTTCTGTTCCTGTTCCTGTTTTCTGTTTTTCCGGATTTTTGGAATTTTATTTTTGGATTATTGGTTTTTATGGGCCTTCCATTGTCCTCTTACGTTCCGGTTTCCTACCTGGGTTTCGAGACTGCATACTGAGACTCCGCGACAACACGTGGTTTCGGAGTAACCATCAATTGACTGCGTGTCTCGCTGTCTGATTCAAGCCTCAACGCATACGGAGTGTGTCTCCTCGACCTTGACGCTCCAGTGATTCGACGAACACCTGGATCCTGGATGAACTCACTGTTGGCTTGATAACGTATCAGATAAGTCTTAATTTAGGATATTATATAGTGTATTTTGGGACTTTTATTTTATTTCCTGTTTATTATTGTGTTTTATTTGATTGGTGATTTAGGGCGAATTAAATTAAATTTTCGGATGAATTTGCTTAATGAAAGTATTGATGGTATGATTTGATTTAAAATATAGTTACCTTCAACTTATTTGGGAGTAACGAATTGTTCTCAATAGTCAGCATAGGGATACTGGATTATCCAGCTAATCCGGATAGTTTTGGCGTGTTATTAATTCATTTAAGCGTAGTCTTGTTCGCGTGTTTTACTCTTTTTTCAGCGTCGTATAATATAAATATTTTTGGAACTGTTCGCATATAAGCATAACGTATCGACGCGTAATCATATAGGTTTACCTCTGGTACGGATACTATTTAATAGGTGAATATTTTACTTACATGAATCTAGTACATTAATTTGAACTAGCACGTTAACTTCTCGCTTATTGATTAGAGTTATTTAGAGTGTAGAAGTAGAAGAAGTTATCATTATTTTTGTACCGTATAGGTTGATAGCACCAATCAAGGGCATGTAAACGACACGTGATCACGTCTTCGTATTCATAGGGCGCCGTAGATATAACATGAAATATTAATTAACTTTAAACCGTTACTTTTAATATTCCACCTTTAGCATACATATATATATTAATTGTCATAGCTACATATACAAGAAATTGTTCTTGTAGCAATTATGTTTCTTATTTAATTCAAAAGTATAGTCACCAATACGGAATATACACTTGTTATTTTTGTTTAATTGGGGTGATATTTCTTTTTGTTTCCCCTTCCAAGTTTTTCAATAGGTTACAGCGGGGAGGAGAGCAATTCGTGGTTATTGGTCGAATCTCACTGAAGATCCAGCATCAGGGCATGGCGATAAGTTAACCGCGTGGCGCTCAGGCATTATAACTCACCACGACCCTTCTCCACTGTCTAAAAGCTGGGGGCCGCCATTGTTCCTGCACTAAAGGCTGTACCACCGATTGTGAACTTGGAGATTTTTGTGAAGTTGGAGATTATTGTAAACTTGTATATTTATGTAAATTAGGTTTGTATTTATTTGGGAACTGAGCGTTACATTATTTTTTGGCGCCCGAGCAGGGAAAAATGTAATTACTTCAATTGTTACTTTACTTAAAAAAAACTCCCCAAGTCAGTATTTAAATGCCCAATCAAATGTTAACAAAAATATCATATCTAATTCTATACAATATCGCAAAAGAGGCTTGCTGTATGTGGTTCGTTCAATTATCGAAACAATTATTTTCAATTAAACAAAAGCAGGCAATCCAGATCTCATTGAAAGGGTCTCATCAATCTTTCATGCGGTTTTCGCAAACGCAGTGTGCCATAAATTCTTTAATTTGGTAAATAACTTTGTATAATGGAAGTTCGTAAGCAATTTGGCCATTCTAGTATCGACGTAATAGTCTAGTTCGGAGAAATAATTTCGCTGTACCAACTGTAACTCCACAGTCCGATTGTAAAACGCATGACCGTTAGAAACGTTACGAGTGTTTTTGAAAAATAAATTGCTTCGGTATTGTATACGTTATTTTAAATCGGTGGAATTTTATGGTTGGCGAATGCAAATATTGCTTAAAGAGGCGAAGATTATTATTTTAAATTTCAGTTTTCATGTATTGAAAATGGAAGCCACGAAATATTAATGTATTTTTTTCGGATTTATCACAGCTATGCATATCTATACGGGTTAAGTGCAAGCGATACACCACGTGCCCATCTGAAGTTAAGTTAAAGGCAATAGCCGCATTTAAGATGCTGATGCTTGCGAAGCTATCATATGCCCAAGCCATATGTGGTAATTAATTGATTCTATCTGGAAAAACGGTCTGGCAGATAAATAAGTCGCCATCTTCTCACCTATGTAAGAGACTAAGCATTCCTTATAATTTAGGTCCTTATCTATAAAGAAAATTTAAGTTCTACTGGTTTTAAAGTAGTAATAATTACAACGAAATAGTTTAACAAATAACTATTTTATAAAAATAGAGAAAGCAAGTAAAATTAGAATTTTGAGTATCAATTGATTCTATTTTCAATTTAAATTATTGGAAGAGAAATTTGTTTTAATATCTTAAAGTACTTATTAGTCCAATACAAATAAAAACTTACCGATAGTATGCATTATCAAATATCGGTATGTCATACATCAATGTATTGTGTTGTACTAAAATTTCCCAAACTTGTCAAGATCCCAAATGAAATAAATTGAACATTGACTTGTTGTAAGAAGGAGGTATCAAGAAGGGCACACTTCGCAAAGCTGTTATTACGACTAATCGTGACTAAGGCCCCTTGGAGCAACCGAAGAAACCCTGGGTTTCAATAAACGTGATCAGCTTATAAATAGTGTCTAGAGTAAAATTCGTTTCTTATATTGAGATAAACGTTCCCGAGAGGTTTTGAAGAAATCCTTTCTGTTGTAAATTAGATTAGAGCGCACTGTTCTGCAGAATTTACTAATGGTAGCCCTTTTTTACCTTTGGATCATTAATTATGGCTTTGCAATGGCACGGGTAAAAAAATTTAATAGAAAGTTTTTATAATATGCTGCGATTCAGCAAAAAAATTATATATATACGAATTAAATTGTTAACGCTTATTGCTCAATCGGCACATTTTTGCAATATTACAGAATTCAGTTACTATAATGTGATCTGCTAACTTGCAAATAGTGCCATATTAAGAAGTAAGTAGTAACTAGTTGATCTTAAATTACACATTTACGTACTGGATGTTATTTCGGAAAAATACATTAAACGATACCTATTGAGTACAGATATTTTTTATCGGGCCCAGTACTAGAATAGATCTTGGCCTGAAACAAATTCTCGACTCCCTCATTTTGCGGAAACTAAGATCTTACCGCACTATTTTTCACGACGAAACCAATACTCGTTTAAAGAGCGCATGGGTCCAGAATCCAGTAAAGTAACATTGCTTACTTTCATCAACCTTCTTTTCTGTATTGATTTTGTTAATATTTTGTTTTCTGATTTTGTTACTTTTAAATTTTGCATCATTAAAGTTGTGACATTAAAATCACTCATAATTTAATAAAATATTTGTTGTTATATAATTTGAAGCTCATATTATTTATTTTCAGTATGTCGTCTTGTCAAAATAAGTAATGAGCCACTGAGGCCAGCGATTTTTTTTTAATAGCTACTACATCATTTAAGCTGTGAGTCACTGTATGTATAATTGCCCATAAAAATGGTACTTTTCATGCTGTGGTAATTTTTTTCTCGCACCAATATCAAAATTAATAATAAACGATCAAAAATTGTTTGAGTGAAATAATTTGGATGCATTTCCATAGATTATAAACAATTTTGCATATGACATAAACATATATTTTACTAATTTTAGTTTGCTTGAGTTTTCGTCATTTTTATCAGCCCAAGAAACGCTTAATTGTACGCTAGGTTTGTAGTTAAATACATGAAAACACAATATCACTTTATCTAAATACTTTAATGGCATATCAATAAATCCACTATTCTAATTTGACCACAGACGCTCATGTTTCCAGTCTGAATAATTGCATTTAATATATTTTCTTGTTCCTAGTAGCATCAAATTTTTGAAACTAATATTAGAAAATTGTCTAAAACATTTACAACCCCAGATCCTTAGATTATGTGTAGAAATCTTGGGATTCAATGAACGTGCTCGGCTTTTAAATTGTGCCTTGGGTGACATTGCCTCCTTGTATTGAGATAAACATCCAGAGAAACGTTAGCGAGAAAATTCCCTCAGGCATATCACATTAAAGGCAGCGGTTTAGATAAACAAAGGGGTTGTTGAATTTAAGGTAGCTGTTTAAATTTAACATTGTGTCAGATAATGTCGAGAAGTCGAATATTTAATGATTTTTAACTTTGTCAGCATTACCCTAGTTAAATGAGATCTCGATGAATAATATGCGAAATATTGACCAATGATATAGATTCGATATGATTCGATTTCAACCAGAAGTAAAGTGTTGACTAATATTTAAATTAACCCGCTCTACATATATAAAAAGAATTAATATAACAGATGTTTCTTTAAAGAAGGAAGATGAATTTTGAACGTATATTAATAATAAAATGCTAAAATAAAAATACATTCCTGACGTGAATAACAGTAAGCAAAACAAATTTTGCATATTTTATGGCATTGGGATTAAATCAGTTGTAAAATTATAGCGTTAACTAACATACTTCCTCAGTCCAACAAGATAATAAGAAACATTTATTAAGTTGTTTGCAGACTATTATCTTCTATTTGAGGCACAAGAGGAATTCCACCACAATTAACGACAATAATTATGAATAATAGAGTAGTTGTAGGTGGATTCAGCAGGCTTGGGTCTGAGTCAAGACATATCACATGAGTCTTTTACATGAGTTGGCTGAAATTTTCCAACTATTTTATTTGAACAGCATTAAATAATGTACATTTTACTTTTTAATTATGCCTATATTTCTCTAATCGGGATATTTCTGCAAACTATCTGAACCATTATCACTTCCTTAGGTCTAGAAGAGAGATATCATCTAATTTAGTTTCTACTGGTTGTCTTAGATTTGGGTTTGAGAGGACTGATATGTCCAAGTGGATCCTCGCCTAATAAGCTCCAAGTTTTTTAAGCTAGGCACAGGCGGTCCTTTCAAGGTCATCCCGAGAATCTGAACTTACAACAATATATTTTAGGCATGGATCAATAAAGCGTAGATATAATTCTATAATAGCTACATATTTTATATTTTTGAACTACAGAGTGCTCCCAAAGTTGTCACCACTTATTCGAGAAATCCTCTTAACATCACTCCAGTCTGTTAATATCCCCTTCATTTGCATTCATGATTTCTTCTGAATTTTAGATATTTTAATCCCTCTTCCGAGTTTTGATTTGTGATTTCTATAAGTTTATATTTAAACTATGTTAAGATCATCGCTTTTATATTGATCAATATCTGAATAATTGTGGCGTCTTTAGTATCAACTGATCCTTCCATCAAGGCATTTATTTTCAAAAGGGCTCCTTTATATCACCGTCATTATTAGGGATGTAAGGGGGAGCATATAAACCAGAATATAGAAGCTTCCAAATGTCGATCTCATCTGCAAGAGTGATGACTGAGTAATCCGATGCACTCTGCTAGAAAATTAACGAGGCTCTAGCGACCGAACATTGGCAGGATAACCATAGACATACGACAAAAATGCCGGATAAGTACCAGTATAAGCAGATGAAAGTAAAGGGAAACCATCCCTGCAAAACCCTTTTTCCAAGAGAATAACAAGGATGAAATATTTTAGCACAATTAACCCAAGATGATATCATTTAATTCAAATTATCCAATAGATGGGCTTTAATAGCTACCCAATCGGATTTCGGAGGGGGCAGAGCTTGGAGCCAGAAGTCTAGCAAATGTAATCCAAGAAATAAAAAATATGAAGAGATATGTTTTAGGAATCGAAGAATCACTGTAGGCTGAGGCCGGGAATATTAAAATAAATAAAGGAACCTTTATTACTCGGTGAAAGAAGTTTAAGAGCATAGAAAAGGAGCAGGAATTATTCCCAGTATCAGATCGGATAGTCCAACTCAAACCAAAACGCAAAGGCAGTTAATTAATATTAACATCATTCAAGTGTTCGCACCCAGAGCAGATTCGACTGAAGGCAAAATTAAAATATTTTATGAAAAACTAAGGGATCTTCTCAAGATAACTAAAAACATGAAATGAACTCTACAATTGGAGAAAAAGAAGGGAGATTTGATGAACTAGTGAATCCCGTACAGCAAAATGATCACCGAAATTGATTCCAAAATATCATAGATTGAATCTACCTCGCAGTCTGAATAAAGGGAAGAACGGAGATAATCATGATCGCTGTGGCCAAAAAGAAAATAAGATGCAAACAAAAGGACAGATAGATGAGATGTTGGCTCTGTTCGAGGAAAAAAGATACCACAAAAGCAAAGACTGCAAAGAATACAAGAATCCCGAAAAAAAAATATGTGATCAAAAAATCCGAAGAGGTAACTAGTTAATGCAACAATGCGGAAAACCTGAACAGCTGAAAAGAAAACCCGACAAAATTAAATAAAGAGATGACTGGGACATCCAAAAGAAAATCCATCACGAGCATAAGAAACGAAGAAGGTGAAATTGCTTAAAATGAGGAAGAAACAAAACATATCTGGAAAAAATATATATGTGATCTTTTTAATGATTAAAGATCTGAGCTGAAGAATGAAGATCACCAGATTCAATTATTTGGTCCGTTTAATAGAAATCCTACCAGTATAATAAACTAATTAAACAGAGAAGCTGTACGTCTAGATTTAATATAACTGCTAGATAATTACTAGAAAATATCTATATTTAATATCAATATATAATATCATGAAGCCCTAATTTACAAGCTGTTTAATTAGAGAGGTTCTACGGATAAACTATTTTGATATGGCGCATCTCGCAGCTTTTCGCCATAATAATAATCCTGTTAAATATGATTGGTTTCCGTTTCCTGCTTATAAGCATTAAAAGAACTGGCAATTTTATCACCTATATGGTGGTTTGTTATGGTTTTCTTATCTTTTGTGATTTCGAGTTTATATCGGTAGCATGCTAGATTTAATAAAATTTTTCTCACATCCCTCAATGTTTAAATTTTCATAACCTCGTTGTGTTTGTTTTATCCTTGTTCACTTTTGTTCTGCAATGTGTTATGTTCAGAATCATTCGTGTTTATTTTTCGGTCAAAGATTAATTTAGATATTGTATCTCTCCAAGTAATGTTGTCAAATTGTATAGTGATTTCTGCGACACGTTGTTGTTGTTTGTTGTTATTTTATATTGTTCTTTTATATTGTTTAAAAAGTATTTCGGTTATTGGCACATTCCTGTGAATTCCTATCTACTAACCCAATCATAAAATAAAAAAAGAAAAATGTGTTTCTCATAGTAATATTCTGTGCTTAGTTTGAAAAACAAGGGAACCTAGAACTAGATTATTAATAGGTTTGGGTTGGATTAGACACGTGGAATATGAAATATTTCACTTAACCAGGTTGGTTGACGATGCTTCTCAAAGATTTAATTCATAACCGATCAATTACCCAAAAAAGTCATTCCAAACACATCGCATTTTCTGTAAAGCTTCCATTATTACTTTTTAAAATGTATGAAATATATTTAAAATGTATATATTATAAATTATAAGTCTATTCTAGCAGAATAATGTATATCACATTAAAATAATATTCTTCATGGCTTATGTCGGGAAACTGAAATGGAGCGACAATTCCTCAAACTACACGTTTTAAGATGCTATTAAAACTCATTCATTAATCGCGGGGAAACCGGTTAACTTTGGATGAAATTATAATTAAAATTCTTGGAAGCGTGAACATCATTCGCAGTATTTCTCGGTTTATAAAATCCTTAAGACCAATATTGTAAAATGTTAAGAATGTACTAAAAACACTTCAAAAGTTGAATTAATTATTCAGTAGAAATATCGATTATTGAAAAAGCTTAGGACCGTTTATATTAATTTTTACATTAAAATAGGGTGAATTTGGTAAATTATAATAATATAATTATTAGAAATTTATTTAGACATTAAGAGTTTAAGCAGTCAGAAAATGACACAGCCAAATGTAAGTATAAGGAACTATATTCCTCGAATTAATATTTTGTAATAAATAACCTTTATGACGCACGCATCGGACCAGGAGTGGAGCAATGATTTATTGAAGGAAAATTATTTATTTAACAGTAAATATTTACTATGGAAAATTAAAACGTCTTTATTTTAATAAATTAAAATTAATATTTTTAAAACATGTAACATCTTCTGAATTATAAATCAAACCACATAGGCATTGCACATAAAACTAACAAGAATAAAATCTTAAATTATGGTGAAACTTGTTGAATCTATGGCTGCACTCCAGTGCTCCAATCATCCCAGTTTTATGTTTAAATTTCAATTTTTATTCAAGATGGTGTCCGCATGTCTATAAGTAGACAAGAAACTAAAATTTTGGGAAATCGATCAGAGGGACATTTCCGAATTAACATATGAACCAGTGTTTAACTGCAAATATTTTCAAGTCATACTTTTTTCTGAAATGTATCAATTGGTTAAAAAATTCACAGTCCTTCACAAAGATGCAACCGGGAGAGACATTGAAAATGCCGAAGCAGAATGCAACGCTTACTAAATTTGAGATCTGAGAAAACTCATAATTGTGTGGAAATAAATAGTTGATAGAAGTTTGGGTGAGATCAGGTTAGATTACGTAAGTTTACTTTACTAAAATATACCAAATAAATGCATTGTACTTGATGTTTCATTCTTTTTTACAATTTATAACGTTATAAGTGTGGTTGAAAAAGCAAAAGACCATTTGCATTCGATTCGCCTGACATTCCTGGATCTAACGATAAGAGACACCACTAGCCTGTCGTGAGAAACTAAAAGGCACCCTCGCCCACCCTTAACACAATCTAATGTAAAAATGTTTAGCAGATTTCCTAACTTTAGTTTACCAAAATATACCACATGAATGCATATTACTTCATGTTTCGATCCTTTTTACAATTAGTGGTTGTAAACACTGCATTAGATTCGTCTCTCAATCTCCGATCTAACGCGGTTAATTTCACATCTGAGTCGGTTTCAATACGTTATAATCAATTTTAATAGATTTGGTTAGTTTTGGTTGGTCGTCTAATCAATTTACGGTTAGTTTCACTTAGTTTCAACTTTTTTACTTATTTGAGCCGATTCCGATACGTTATAATCAATTTTAATAGATTTTGTTAGTCGTTTAATCACCTTTCGGTTAGTTCCACTTAGTCTCAAATTATTTTACAGCTGGTTCCGATAAGTTATAATCAATTTTAATAGATTTGGTTAGTTCTGATTTATTAGTCATCTAATCGACTTTCGGTTAGTTTCACTTAGTCTCAACTTATTTTAGTTATTTGAGTCGGTTCCGATATGTTATAATCAATTTTAATAGATTTGGTTAGCCATCTAATCAACTATCGGTTAGTTTCACTTAGTCTCAATTTGTTTTACTTATTTGAGCTGGTTCCTATACGTTACAATCAATTTTAATAGATTTGGTTAGTTTTAGTTTATCGTCTAACCGACTTTCTCAACTTATTTTTGTAATTTGAGTCGGTTCCGCTTCGTTATAATTAAGTTTATTAAATTTGATTAGTTTTGGTTAGTCGTCTAATCAACTTTCAAATAGTTTGGGTTAGTTTGGGTTGGTCTCAACTTATTTTAGTCATTTGAGTCGGTTCCGATACGTTATAATCAATTTTAATAGATTTGGTTAGTTTGGGTTAGTCGTCTAATCAACTTTTGATTAGTTTCACTTAGTCTCAACTTATTTTACTTAGTTGAGCTGGTTCTGATACGTTATAATCAATTTTAATAAATTTGGTTAGTTTTGGTTAGTCGCCTAATCAACTTGCGGTTAGTTTCACTTAGTCTCAAATTATTTTAGTTATTTGAGTCGGAGCCGATACGTTATTATCAAGTTTAATAAACTTGGTTTCTTTTGGTTAGTCGTCTAATCAACTTCCAGTTAATTTCACTTAGTCTCAAGTCATTTTACTTATTTCAGCTGGTTCCGATATATCGTAATCAATTTCAATAGATTTGGTTAGTCGTCCAATCAACTTACGGTTAGTTTCACTTAGTCTCAACTTATTTTATTTATTTAAGCCAGTTCCGATAAACTATAATGAATTTTAATATATTTGTTTAGATTTGGTTAATCGTCCAATCACCTATTGGTTAGTTTCACTTAGTGTCAACTTATCTTAGTCATCTAAACCGGTTCCGACGCGTTATAATTATTTTAAATAGATTTGGTTAATTTTGGTTAGTCGTCCTATCAAATTTCAGTTAGTTTTACTCAATCTACTTATTTTAGTCATTTGAACCGTTTCCGATACGTTATAAACAATTTTAATAGATTGTGTTAGTTTTGGTTAGTCGTCAATTCAAATTTCGGTTAGTGTCACTTAATATTAACTTATTTTAGTCATTTGAACCGGTTACGATACGTTATAATCAATTTTTATAGATTTGGTTTTTCTTGGTTAATCGTCGAATAAACTTTCGGTTAGTTTCACTTAGTCTCAACTTCTTTTACTTATTTGAGCTGGTCTTGATATGATCAATTTTAATAGAGTTGGTTAGTTCTGGTTAGTCGGCTAATCAACTTTAGGTTAGATTCACTTAATATCAACTCATTTTAGTCATTTGAACCGGTGACGATACGTTATAATCAATTTTAATAGTTTGGTTAATCGTCGAATCAAGTTTCGGGTAGTTTCAGTTCTCAACTTATTTTAGTTATTTGAGTCGGTTCCAATATGTTATAATCAATTTTAATTGATTTGTTTAGTCTTCTAATCAGCTTTCGGTTAGTTTCACTTGGTCTTAACTGGTTTTACTTACTTGAGCTGGTTCTGATACGTTATAATCAATTTTAATAGATTTGGTTAGTTTTGGTTAGTCGTCTAATCAACTTTCGGGTAGTTTCGCTTAGTCTCAACTTATTTAAGCCATTTGAGTCGGTTCCGACACGTTATAATTAAGTTTAATACATTTGGTTAGTTTTGGTTAGTCGTCTGATCAACTTCCGGTTAGTTTCACTTAGCCTCTACTTATTTCAGTTAATTCAGTCGGTTTCGATACGTTATAATCAATTTTAATATATTTGGTTAGTTTGGGTTAGTCGTCTAATTAACTTTTGGTTAGTTTCACTTAATCTCATCTTACTTCACTTATTTGAGCTGGTTCTGATACGTTATAATCAATTTTAATAGATTTGGTTAATTTTGGTTAGTCGCCTAATCAACTTGCGGTTAGTTTCTCTTTCCTATATCTGTGGTTAGTTTCACTTAGTCTCAACCTATTTTAGTCATTTGAGTCGGTTGCGATACGTTATAATCAAGTTTAATTTATTTGGTTAGTTTTGGTTGGTTGTCTAATCAACTTCCGGTTAGCTTCACTTAATTTCAAGTAATTTTACTTGAGCCGTTTCGGATACGTTATCATGGGTTTTAATATATTTGGTTAGTCGTCTAATCAACTTTCGGTTAGTTTCACTTAGTCTCAACTTATTTTAGTCATTTGAGCGGGTTCCGATACGTTATAATCAGTTATGCATAAACCGTGTCGTGACGTTCAAAATTTTCCGGGTCGTGATGCGACCTTGGAAACTCACTGTCAAGAAGCCAAAGTATTCATCTGAACCGACTCTGAAACGTTATAGTTAAATATAATGTTTCTGTTTAGATTTCGTTAGTCGCCAAAATTCGGTTCGTTTTGGTTTTTTAACTTACTATAATTATTTTTAATCTGTTTCGATACGTTTTAGCCATATTTGGTGCATTTGGTTAGTTTAGGTTAGCTTGGGTTAGATAGTCGTCGTGGGTAGTCGTTCAATCAATATTCAGTTAATTTCAGTTAGTTTAAATTTAAGTAATTTCAATCGGCGCCGATACGTTATAATCGAATTTAATGTTTTTGGGTAGTTTTGGTTAGTCGCCAA
Organism: Pissodes strobi; assembly: GCA_016904865.1. Taxonomy (NCBI): domain Eukaryota; kingdom Metazoa; phylum Arthropoda; class Insecta; order Coleoptera; family Curculionidae; genus Pissodes; species Pissodes strobi. The sequence goes on from MU184019.1 coordinate 84,412, forward strand.
AATTCGGTTCGTTTCGGTTAGTTTTAACTTACTTTAATATTTTTTATCTCTTCGGATACATTTTAGCCTTTTTTGGAGCTTTTGGTTACCTTCGGTTGTCGTTGAATCAACTTTCGGTTAGTTTCAGTTAGTTCCAACTTATTTTAGTAATTTGAACCGGATCCGATAGGTTATAATCAATTTTAATTTTTATGGCTAGTTTTGGTTATTCGCCAAATTTCGGATACTTTGAGTAGTTTTAACTTACTTTCATTTTTTTAATTTGTTCCGATTCATTTGAACCCTTTTTGTTCTTTTGGTTACTTTTAGTTAGTTTGGGTTAGTTTGGATTAGTCGTTCAATCAACTTTCGGTTAGTTTCAGTTAGCTTTAATTTATTTTTGTCATTTGAACCGATTCCGTCCTCAGAAACGGACCAACATGATCTTTCACGTATATTACGTCATGTGCCAAATGTAGCATGCACTTTTTCGTGATTTGATACCCCATAATAGGAAAACAATAGTTATTTTCCTAACTAGTGCGGAAAGTCATACTTTTCCGCACGCGATTGCAGTTTGCCGAACGACGCGCAGCGGAGTTCGGCAAGCAGTCGAGTGAGGAAAAGAGACTTTCCGCATGAGTTAGGAACAAAATTTTTTCTACAAGCACCAAATCAAAAATTGAACCGTCTATTTTGTTTTATTTGGGCAAATAGAATAGTTATTTTTATTCGCTTGAGAAACATAGATTTTTTAGACAAGATTTTATTTAAGAAGCATAAAACAATAACAATTTAATAGCAGTTATTGATATTTATGATACTGGGTGTCCCAAATTTGTAGCTATATTTCTTTTGTATAATAATTCTTTAATAATTATAACTAGTTTTCCGCTTTGTTATAACGAACATGACGTGTTCCCCTAAATTTGGTATTATCAATATAGAAGTTACTGTGTGACAAATTTGTATACTTTTTTTGATATTGTTACTTTTCCGCACTAGTGCGGAAAAGTAGTGCGGAAAAGTACTTTTCCGCACTAGTGCGGAAAAGTGGCACTTTCTAAACTAAATTGAGTGCGGAAAAATGAACTTTTCCGCACGCAAGTAGAAAAAACATTTTCAATGTTAAAAATTTGAACCTCGCATAGAAAAACTGTGATTGTGGAGTTGCAATAACTTACAAGAATTCAGTTTGATGTCACTTTCTGGATAAAAAAGGCAAGTTGAGAAATCTGCCATCGTAAAAGATTACAAACGTTTTAAATAAGTTATACCTTACTTTGCAGCAGTCAATGGATTAAAAATATTCACATCGTATTTTTGGCAATAAATTGAACGACATCTATATACACATCTGAGTCCAATGCTCACATTTAAAAGGTTCCAGCAATAAACATGTTTCCTTTTCAAGTAACAAATTATTTTTCTTCGGTAGGGACGATACAAAGAAGCCAGACGACAGCTGGCTGAATAGCCGAAAGGGATTAAAGTGAAAGGGATATTGGCTTGTTGAATAAGGTATTAAAAACCCAGTTTGGAAAAAGCTTTTATTAGGAAATAATCAGTGGCTAAGAGTGAGCCTCTAATAAAAGCCTCTTTCTAGGCCTGTCTTCATCAATAAGAATGATTGCTCAATCAATGGGGCCTACGAATGGTGAGTCAAAAAGGTGGGAAGACACGTAGGCTATCGAAGGCGGACATAGGATAACATTTATGGAATATCTTGAAATCTGTTTTGAATATAATGTACAAGTGTAGAAGCAAGCCTATTGTCTCTGAATTTTGGGTCAGTGATGTAAATATTCTGGATAATTAAAATTGGTAGCACTTTATCGTCTTTCAATTGCCAAAGATACTTGCTCAGCTGACTCACGGTCCTAATAAATTATTCACGAATTGATCACATATTATCGAGATGTTTGGGTCCTTTAATTTGTGTCATGAGATGTGAGTTGTAATGCTTCTCATCATGCGTTTTGCTGCTGCTGTATATGCATATACTATTGACACGGATTCTATTTTTTTATCTGTGACGCCACGCTTTACGTAGCGTGTAGGAGAGTAGCTCAGGTTTAGGAACGCACTACGTCAAGTTTAGAAGAGATAATAAAGGAGACACATTGATAAAAACAGTAACAAGTTTATGTACAAACAAACTTAACAACGGTTAGACTGTATACTAATAAAGGCGTGTTTTAAGATTATAGATGAATTAAGAGTTTACACTATACCCAATCAATATCAAATGCATGTCTTCTCGAGGGAGGTTTGGTTCAAAGTTTTTCTAGCAAACGACGTCACTATTTTTTTTAATAAAGTTTATGTGAGCGGAGTTGTCTTTTATTTAGGTATTCGTTCTGATATATAAGGTAAGTCTTTCTAATTTAAGTTTATAACAAATTGCTACGACACTTTCACTACTTTTTAAAACACCCCAAAAACTATCCCTTTACTGGAAATTCTGATACTTCACTCGTAAATTCCACTCTCTCTATACTTTTAGTAGCCCCTAAATGCCGTATACCTGTGCATACGTTCATCCAGGTTAGGTAAGGAGCTGATCGCCCTATACGTGTGTATAGGTGTTCTCAGATATGGGGGGTTGTGCGATAGAACAACTAGAAGTGGACGTACCTGTGTACTGCCCCGGAACTAGATTGAGTGGAATTGAGAGACCCGAGAGACTGCTAAACTTGGCCTTTGCCTGCGTATTTATATGTTACAAAATGCTGACGGCTGCATCATTAAGGATTAAAATCGCTCCCGTCAACCGCTCACGTTGTTTATAATTAACATTGAATGTTTATATAATATTTGTCAAGTTCAAGCTTACGACAGGGGATATTTAATTAATGCTTTTAAGTAGTTCACACTATGTCTAGGATGCCCATTGCTTTTAACTTCCCTCTGGTGACATATTTTAATATACGTTGATGATAATTTCAGGCTTCGGCTTATATAATCATTTGACGGAACTTACGTTGCCATATAGCTTCTCTTAGATTTATTTATTTGTTGTAGGGTGCCGTATTGCTTGTTGCCTAGGCTCAATTTATAACATTCGTTTCCACTAACAAATTTTTTTCATGAGTAAAACAACGTTTGTAAACTTGGGCTGATATTCTTTTCGACGGAAAGTTTTTCACAGCGTCAGCTTTAATAACAAACAGTAAACTTTTATGTATAATAATAATCGTCAGTTTGTCAGATTTAAACGCTTCTAGCGTTATTTATGGATCAGCTTCGTATCGGTCCCAATCAATTACTCCTGGTTTATTCCACCATAACGCTGATTTAGGATAATCCTCGGAGATGACTCAGTCTGCGAGAAAGTTTGCCGTCTTTCCGCTAATAAAAGAAGGCTCTAGATAGGCTTATAGAAGTGTAATTTTCTTGAAAGGTTTCCTCACGAAGTACTACTAGTCATTTGAATTATTGTCTTTTACAATGGGAGAAAATTAAGTTTTAATCTTAAACTTTCTAAGAGAAGCTAGATAGACAACTAGAGATTTAACATATTTTGCCGCAGAGAATGCATCTCCAGTTTCCAATTTATTCTACCAAACTTAGAACAAGCAAATTCAATTCAATATTTTAGGATTATTGGTTAACCAATGTTGAGAACTAAACTTCAGCTTTACGTAATTTGCCTTAACTTTAAGGCTTAAAAAATTAGACCTTTAATTTAAGCTATCTTATCGCGAGACAATGATATAATATTTTATTAAAATAAACAACTTGAGATTTTTAACAGAAAATTGCAGGACAATTTTCCAGTCGCTCTCTAACATAATGCCTGACCATTTTTCTTCTATTCACATAATAATTAATCTAAATATTCAAATACGAATCGACATGAAAAATTTTAATATAATGAACTAGACGGCTTTTCTGTCAAGAAACTCAGCAGGGAAAAAATAATTGGAAAGCTTTCCGGGATGTGTAGGGTAGAACAGCTTAAGAGCATATTATTTCGGCAAGAGATCTTACGATAACACTAATCTTTCATCAAACACGTCTCATTAATAGTCTACCGTTTATTGATATATTTATTGGAATTGAACAGCTTTTCCACAAAATAATATCATTCCACAAAATATAATATCTTGAAGAACTCCATGGTCATAGAAAGTGTAGGCAGCGAATTTGGCAAAGTATTTAATCCATTATATTGACACTCAGGATGAGGTCGCGTAGAAAAACAATGGGAGCTATGGTGCAAGCAAATGCTGGTGCTGCATTATTTTGTAGGTCTATTCCCCTATAATTAATTTTTTGTAATATTAGAATCAGATTCAGAACACTACCCATCCGATTCCTTGATAAACCCAACAAACAATGCTGAAAACGAGGAGAATACCGCGGACAGTTTAGAAAAAAAACTCCAGATGTGATAACAGCTACGCAAACTAAACCGGTAAAAACTTTTCGGAGTTAATCGTCAAGAGGTCGGTTCCAATATATTCGGTGGTGAAGAGCCTGCCGTTTTGGTCAGTTTTCCAGGTGTCTATCAAAAATTTGATTTCGAGCCTACTTCGCTCATCAATACTCCAAGTCGACCTAACACTGACTCGGCAGATGATGAAGGCGCTAATGTAGGTTGGAGAAACTCAAAAGGTAACCATATTATAATGTTTAATTTCGATGAATAGGTAGGAGTTAAATCAGAACATAAAGCTCCACTAGTTAGCTTTTCCAGTGTAAAATTTTACACAAATTTCTCTATTCTAAAATGCTAGATCTAATGCTAGATCAAACAAATCGCTGCTCACTTGGTCAAAATATTAAAGGATTATCTCGCTTTCATGCATGGGAGCCAACAAATATATCTACGTGAAATGTGAGAATTTTCGGATACAAGGGTATTCGTCGCTGTTGGTCTACAAAAAACCATATAGGTTTATAGTGTTATCAAATGTTATAAGCTGATTTCAGCTTCTCCTGAAGGTAAGCTATTTTAACGACAATAAAAATTGCCTTCAAAGTGACCGCGACTAACCCAAACTAACCCAAACTAACCCTAGTGCCCTTTAAGGGATGATTACCAATTAAACTGTATATACCTCAAAAAGCACACAACGTTTGTTATAGTAAGGCTATATTCCGAAAAAGAGAGAACAAAATTACTTATGACACTGCCAGAACAATGAATAGATAAAGAAAGCTCTGCTGTCACCCAAAACTATTATACAATTGTGGAAGCAGCATATGAATCCCAATAAGGAAATTCAAGTTGAATTTCTATAATGAAATGGAAGGTTAAAAAAGACGTGATGGTAATTTATATATGAAGCATACAACAAATACTATGACTACAGATCGTCGAAATAGTCCTAGAAGTAGTAGGGTATAACCAGCGAATATTAACTTCGACAAGAAGGCCCACTCAATGGCAAAAGAGCCCTACAAAGGAACCGTCGTTTATTTTATTCGTTGCCTGGTAACGCTCGGTGAACGTCGCCGCACACAGGTTGAATTTAAATAAAACCTGGCCATAAACGATATTTTCGTTTGCGGTATATTTAATCAAATTTATGACGAAATTATTTATAGCACTCTAATACTCTAGTTGGCTTTGGAAAAACACAATTGATATCTTCTGAATTGTTTGCAGCGCCCTGTCAAACTTACGGTATGGGTTTTTTTTTATTATTATCACCAAATAAATATTTTGATAAAGTTTGTATTCAACTGGCTGTTTCAAAAATCTGTTAACGTTTTTAATTAGTTATTATTTATAACAATACTCAAGGTATGTAATAACTAATATTTAAAATATTTTGATTGTGTTAATGATTTCACCATATTTCCGAATATCTACTAATATTCTGACAAAAGACATCAAGAAGAAAATGTTGCTCGAATTTGCCCCATCTTTTAATATTTAATAAAATTTTGACGTCCTGGGTGATTTTAAAATTGGTTAAAGGTTTCGCATAATATTTTTACTGTATTTCATTCTTATTTTGTAATACAACACAACTAAAAAATAGCGATATTATCTTATATCGAATATTGACTCGACTATAGAACTAGGCGTGGAAATTAATCTGACAAAAGGATGAGCTGGTCTATAGCTCAAAGGTCGCCTGCCAAAATGATTGTTTTATTTGTATCATGGCCTGCCGAGATTCTGCTAGTGTCCGCTCGGGGAAGGAGACACACCGTTGACATGCCGCCGCGGAGAGTGATCCTTCTTATCATATAGTTTTGCACAAATACATAATAAAAAGATAAAGACTGATGTACAGGGTGGCTCGAATTCGTGTCTATGTATGGGGAACTCGAAAACCGTAAGAGATACAGTGTCGACCAAATTAAGGCAAAATTGCGCATTTAAGTGCCTAACAATATGCCGTTTAGAAAGTTTTAAAATTCGGAGTATTTACGGAGATATCCGGAAAAAACCGAATTTTTTTAAAAATCGTTTTATTTTTTTCGTGGGCTTATTTAAAAACGGATTTCAAATCTAATTGCACTTTTGCATTGCCACTTTTTCCGCTCTATCCAATGATGATATCTAGTTTGAAATCCGACGTTTCGTCTTCAAGAGATCACCATCAACTTTCTTTTTTTAAATACGAACTTTAATTTTTTTTTCGTTTTTCAGATAGTATTGGCGTTATTAATATGAGTATCTGTTTTTATTTTTTTTTATTTTTATTATTTTTTTATTATTTTAATTTTATATATTTTGCTTTGGCGTGATTTTAAATAATTAAGGTAGGTACTTTTGAAATTTTCATATTCTATAAAAGTATTTTATTTGTTTTTTGCATTAAGTGGAAAACTGGAGCCCGTATTAAAAATTAAAAATAGTAAAATTATTTTTTACGAGAATATGGCCATGAACTATTACTCAAACAACTTGCTTAGTGCATTTTATTTATAAGCAAAATTCCAATTGGTGTTTTTCCATCAAAGTTCCTATAGTATCACGTAGTATGATTATAAATTTTTGATGTTCTCTATTAAATACATTTTTTAATTGGTTAAAAGTTGGGAATATTTTATCTTTGCACTAAGCAACTTGTTTGAGTAATAGTTCATGGCCATATTCTCGTAAGAAATAATTTTACTATTTTTTATTTTTAATACGCTCAAATTTTCCACTTAATACAAAAAACAAAATAAAATATTTTTATAGAACATAAAAATTTTAAAAGTACCTACCTTAAATTATTTAAAATTACGCCAAAGCAAAATATATAAATAAAAAAATAACAATAAAAATAAAAAATAAAATGAAAAAAAATAGAAAAAAATAAAAACACATATGTAGTCATATTAATAACGCCAATACCATCTGAAAAACGATAAAAAAAATTAAAGTTCGTATTTAAAAAAAGTAAGTTGATGATGATCCCTTTAAGACAAAACGTCGGATTTCAAACTGGATACCATCATTAGATAGAGCGAAAAAAGTGGCAATGCAAAAGTGCAATTCAATTTGAAATCCGTTTTTAAATAAGCCAAGGAAAAAAATAAAACGAATTTAAAAAATTTCGGTTTTTTTTGGATATCTCCGGAAATACTCGCAATTTTAAAAATTTCTAAACGGCATATTGCTAGGCACCTAAATGCGCAATTTTGCCTTAATTTGACCGACACTGTATCTCTTACGGTTTTCGAGATCCCCATACATAGACACGAATTCGAGCCACCCTGTACTGTACTGCTAATGTGCTAACACTCCATTGAGGTTATGTGTTGGTGTTATACCTAATTGTGCAACAACTGAAGCCAGATTATCAGAAAATGGCGCATTGAAATGAGGATCCCTTATTGCCTAAATTTGTAACGTGCGCAGTTTTCCCTGCTGCTGTCTTGTTTGAGTATTTACGTTTATCTTTTTTTTCACTTCATATGTTGTACTGAAAGTATTTTAAAATATCATTTAAATTACCCTTAACGCAACGCATTAATAAATTGGACTTTTAAAAGCTATATCTGTTGTAAAGTCACCCGTATGGGTGGGCAAATTTCTTGAATAATCGATTAAACGCTTAATATTTTAGCAAATGACTGAATAATCGATTAACCGAAATATTCGATTATCGATATTTTCTGAAATATTAATCGATAAGTCGATTAATCGGTTACTAGGTAATTTCTTAAAAGTGAATCGAATAATCGATTATTGTCGCCCACCCCTAATCCCATAATATTGTAGTAAGTGAAATCGAAGCTGAAATTTCGGTAGAATCATTATTGCTGATGCAAGACTGATGTTATTATAAAAAGAGGTAATATATACTTTGGCTGAATCAGCAGATAAAATTTTATAATTTAATTTTAATTTGTAAATATGGCTTTGATATTACCTTGGGATAGTCAGAATATAAGCAAGTGTTTTTGAACAACAGCTGCACTGATGCTTCTATATTTTTTACTAGTTTCGTCCCTATTAGATTAATTTTTAAAAATAGCGATAACTCTGAAATACATGTATGGCAAAATTGCAGGCCCTCATCAACGCGTTTCTGTCGTCCGCTTAACATTCATTTTGCTCGTGAGGCTCGTGAATTAACCGTTGCAAAAACAAAATTTGAAGCAAAAAATTCAACAATTATTTGTCTAAAACACGATATATTAAACGTGTAATACTTAACTTTTATGTCTTATTTCTGGTAAACCTTATTATGGCCAGCTTTCCTAGAAATTCGACCAGTGTGCGCCGGGTCCAAAGGTCACATGCCAGTATCATGTTAGTTTTCGCGCGGGGAAGGAGACATACCGTTGACGTGCCGCCGCGGAGAGTGAATCTTCTTATCATAGTTACTATTCGCTCGTATAACGCCGCAATTCATCGATCCATTGGGTCAAATATCTAATGATTTAAGAAAAACTGTAAAATGGTACCGCAATATGGCCACCGAACTTTTTTTTGGAACCACCATAATAGTCAGATGTGAATGACAGCGCACAGCGCAATCTCTATAACCGAGAGGTTATATTCCAAAATCTCTTATTTTCTCCAGAAGATGGAGAAAAATGGGCCCTCGCATAAGGTTCGGAAATATTGCCGTGGATGTTATCATAAAAAAGTTAAGTTACTATACATTATTGTTTTTTTTTATGCGAGGGGAACACTAAAACCAGAAACCAACATTATGAACCATTAGTTGAGTAACAGAAAGTATATTTACCTTCATTGCAAATAAAATTAGGGATTATAAAAATGTTGCTAAAACCCTTAATAGAGAAGGAAATGCTTTTCTTTATTGAAAAGAATGTCGTATAAGTCAGGCGAAGCTTAAAGAATCCTACAAGGAATTATGTTGTAACATGTCATTTAAGCTGCATTTTATTTACTTGCGTTTGGGCTCCTTTATTGAAAACTTAGGTGTAGTTTCAGATAAACATAGAGTAAAATTTCGCCAGCAAATTGCTGAAATGAAAAAGCGGTGCAGTGGAAGCTGGATCTCAAACATGTTGGCGGACTCCCAGCGAATTCAAAGGAAAAAAAAAAGGAAAAATTTATTTGATTATATCCACTTTTTTAAGTTCAAAAAAAAGTATATTGAAAAAAAAATTACTTAGTTTCTTTTAATTTTGCAAAATTCATCATAATTTTTATGATTTTGTCTTCGCTTATTCTATATTATTCTTCTCTTTTCTAAAAAATGGGTGATAGGAAATAACTGAAGTACTATACGAAATAAATGTAGTTTCAAAATGCAGAACAGTGAGCTGAAGACTATGATTTGATAATACTGTTTTAACTTCCCGACATAGTGTTAATATACAACCGAAAGGGCATTTTGATGGTTCATATCAATTCTGCTGTATCACGTTTATCAATTCCAAAGAAGTTCAACTTTTGAACCTCATCATAAGTAATGAATAGGTCACTCACTGGTACGGACACTATGGACAGACTGTCAAAGATACTTTGATTTTATAATATTATGTCAGCTATAGGGTTCATATAAGATCTCTCATGGTGTGCTTATAGTTGGTCACAAATTTCTTAAACTAGTATTGTGATAATACAATTTAATCTAAATCGCATTTGTAAAATTCTGATTAGTTTCTTTTATTTACCTTATTTTAGTAGATTAGATGTAAAAAGAAATACTTAAAAAATTTATCGTGTAAATAACTACACTCGTTTATTTAAAAAAAATGTTCTACATGGAAAAAGTTATTCTACTTTCAAGTGCTTTCAGAAATAATGTCGATTGGTAACTTTCGGATGTAAAAAAATACATAAAACTTTTACGGGGTTTAGAATCATACAAAGAAAATAGCTCAGGATTTTGGAATTGAAGCTGTAGTAAACTAAGAGTTATAATACTTTAATGTATAAAATTAAATCGATGCAATCCTATTTTCTTTTTAATTTTGTGAATTCTGTTCATTCGGAAAATAGGTATTTCTGGTTTTGAATCACCACAGTGTAGATGTGGATCAACGCTATACTGATTTTTCTTCGCATAAAATTCTAAAAATAAAAAATCATGAAACAGAAAACTTGTCCTTTACCACAGCAGTTCAAATTAGACAAAAATTCGACAAAATCATAAATCTTTTAGATATTTCTTGCCCAATGTTTAATTTTACATGTATAGTATAATGCTAATGCTGTATTTTATACACTTCTTAAAATGTTATGAATTGTTTCATTTTCGTAACAAACGCCTTCCTTTGGCCAGACAGCTAGCAAATCAGCAAATCGGGCGGGACCTTTAACGTGAAGTTAATCGTGGAGTCCGAAACACGGTTTTCGATCATTAGCTTGATGTATCGAATGAGGAGTGTGCTAAAGCGCTCTTATTCACCGAGATATTTTGCAAATATTTTGAATGGTAGTTTTTAAATTATAAAATGGTGAGTCTTATAAAACTTAAGGAGGAATCAAGTTTTGATGAAAACTGCGCATTCTACATAGTATTTATGTGGTAACTAGTTTATATAATATCTCGTTAGCTGTAAGATTTAAAAACAAACTATAAAAATAGAGAACTTTCATAGCTTTTAAAGGCACCTATTTTAAAATTATTTTTAACTATACAGGGTGTTTAACAAAAGAGCGGAAACATACATTTAATTTTTTAAAATAGGATGTTATATATTTTGTACCTAGAATTGGTTCCATTAGTTGATATCTATTCAGCATTACAATACTGTTTTAATTGATAGCGGTGTTTTCAACTTATAATATTTTCCTCGAAATGTTTCATATTTTATGGATCGTAAACAAAATGCCATATGTAATTAATTTGTTTATATTTCAAAACTATTGTAAGCAGGTAGCAGTACTAAGGCACTGCAAACCCAACTAAAATATTGTCGAGATTTTTGTATGTACATGGTACTCAAATTTGATCCCAAAATTTTAAGAAGTTTAGGTACGATTTTCTTGTTCATTTTTTTTAAGGCATAGCCTGCATATTTTAATAAAAATTGAGGTATCTAGTAAGACCCCAATCAACCCTAAAATATTTCTGTTTATTCTTTATGTTGTTGCGAAATCGCGTTTTTTTTTTCTTAAAAATTTGACATATTTTTGATTTTAAATTTGAAGTTATATATAGAAGACACTACTTAAATAATAAAAATCATTTACAGCATAATTAGATTTTTCAAAATAATAACAATTGACAAATGGCAATAATTAGGGCTATAAACAAAATGCATAAAACATACTTTAAAGAAATTGCTCAAAATGTCTTTCGTTTGAATTTAAGAATGCCTCATCTCTAATTTTGTCTAATATTAAATATATTTTCAGGGATTATTCTTTGAATTGCTTCTTGTTTCCAATATTAGCCATAATCGTGGTAGGCGCTTGATAAATTAGCGATTTTACATAAATCCTTGAAAAAAAAACTATGCTGATTAAATCGGGGAATCTTGCAGAGCAAGGTACTGGACCCTCTCGACCCATCCATTTTCGCGGGAAAGTCTTGTAAATATTAGCTCGCACTTTTGAATGGAAATGTGCAGGTGCACCATCTAACTGAAACTACGTATTATGTGAAACATCCACAGAAATGTGCTGCAGTAAATCTTGCAGATCTTGTTGCAAAAATTGTTCAACTAATTCATCGGTTAGGTGCTAGTCAAAATAATGACGAAATCTTGAATTATACCTCCCAAATATTCTCTGACCACTTGTGTTGAAGATTCGAAGCATGAACCGCATGGGGATTTTCAGTAGAATAGAAAAGTAAATTACGTGGGTATACATACCTATTTCTATAGAAAGTTGATTTGTCACTGAACAAAACGTTTTTAAAAATCAATGGGTTCGCACTTATTGTATTTAGTTCTCATTTCTGTTGTTTTTCCGGCCTTATGGTTAAGTTTTATGATCTGTAAGGTAGGCTTCGTAAATAAATACATTAATAAATAGTCATATTTAATCTAAAATTGTAGTTTCTTCTAAAATCTCATGAAATCCAGAAATTCTTCCTTAATCCTTTGTTGCGTTGTCAAATAGTGATTTTGTTTCTAAATAACTGAAACATGTACTTTAACAGATTTTGAGCCATTTGCAAGATCCAAAGTTATATTTGTTTGTTTTTCATGGTCATAGAAACCAGGACGAATTGTACGCATTTCTTTTATTCCCATAGATTTGATAAGGGATAAATAATATTCGTTTTTTTAATCAAGCTTAAAATTATCGAAACTCATGCAAAAATCGGCACAATTTTTGAGGAAAAAATCACAGTTTGGCAAAGCGAAAAATGCATCTAATTTCTTGAAAATTTGAGGTAAAATTTGTACACCATTTATATAAGCAATCTCCATATATTTTAATTGTGTTTATAGAACTCGAATATTACTGCTTGCAAACAATATTTTTGGTTCTGGTAATGGAAATAAAGAATTTCTGAAAAAAAAATAAATTGGCAATACCGTGATCAACAAAAGTAAAATTTTAAGTTTGAATAGACATCAAATAAGAGAACCTATTTTAAGTAAAAAAATAAAGAGTATCCTATTTAAAAAAAGTTACAACTCTTTTATGAAACACCCTGTATAGTTCAAAATAATTATAAAAATATATACCTTTGGAACCTATGAAATTTTAATATTTACGGCTTTTTTAAATCTTACAGTCATAGAAACTTACACATTGAATTGGGATCCATTTGAAAAATATATATATTTTTATATGGCTTTGTGCTGTTCTTTTTTCATTTTAATAATAAATCTTGGAGATTGTTGGAAAACCATACAACTTTTATATCTAATATAATTATAAAATAAATGCTGTAGGTAGGCAGTTAAATATATAAATAAAAAACCCTGTACTTTTGAATCAGTTCTCAATTTAAAGCTGCTTCATAATGTGATGTTTCTTTGGCGACTCGACAGGCGGTGTTCATTTGTAGCAGAACACAATATAATTTTAAACCGGATATTACAATAATTTAATATCCGTGCCACACGTTAAGCATAGACTAACGAACCACCGCACCACTTCTACCTGTATAATTTTCACACAGAGCAATTTCTTAACTCCGTGTTATTTATTTCGTAATTGACGATAAAAGTTAATATGTTTAAATCTCTGGAAAATTAATTATCAAATTTAGTTAAAGAAAATCTTTGTTGATAGCATATGGTACTAGAGCTAAGACATGTTGTAAGTGTGTTCTGGGCTATTATGGTGGTAAAATAAAATAAGATTACTACATTGAATCTACTTACCATATAGAGGAATATTTTAGATAAAACGGATCTGATTCTGCAACTTACCTGAAAAATAAAATGACAGTTAAAAAAGGCTTGCAAAGCCAGAAGGCGAAGAGATATTCATAATACAAATGATAACATTACCTACTTTACTTCACTGGAAAAGATATTAAAAAGGAGCTATAATTAAATTCTATTGAGCTAAATTAAAAATATGTTTGCTGAATTCTAATAGTATGGACAATTCTTTAATTCATCTAATATCTCCACATAACTAAATTAGCCCCTAGAAAACTTCGACACCAAATTTTCATAATGAGTGAACACAAATTGCTCCAGCAGCTGTTCATCTAAAATATCTCCAGTATGTGGGTATATCTAAAGCGTAATTTAGGTATTATTTATGAAAAACACATTCATATTACTAAAAGAACAAATTTATTAGTAAGAAATAAACTTTACAGGAGAAATAGATAAATAAGAAAACAAAATTAAAACCCATATGACCCTAGTCACTCATAAAATTTTAAATTAAATTAAATAAATGTATTTCTAGACGAAACGTTGCCTAAAAATAGCAAAACGCATGAACTACTATGCATTTCTGGCACTTCTGTATAGGGATATTTTCAATTATCTAGCAAAGCATTGATTCGAATATTTATGATAAATTTGGATTCACCTTGCACATGCTGTATTAGCACAAATAGTTTTTGAGATTGTATCAATGTTTGCAGAAGTGACAAGGCAGCAAGTAAATACACCACGAACTTCTCTTTGATTTTTCATTTTCTCGGTATGATTGTTTCTTTACTTGTAAGGTTCCTTTATATTTCACATACGTCAAATACTACCACTTAGTTCGCACAAAGTCCGTCAAGGTTTGTTAAAATATGATATAGTTATTCCATTTTCTTTCACGACAAAATCCAACATAAACAATTTGTTTTGGTGTGGATATTTTTATACATATTCAATCAAAGCATATAAGTCGTCAAATATTTTTGTTCAACGATTTTCTAGTTTTACATAAACCGCAGCTGTATACCATAACTTTGATTAACTAAAAACAGAGTTTCATCCACAATACCGAAACAGAATTTTGCAATCGACGCGCGTTTCGCTAACCATGTTAGCATCATCAGGAGATGATGCTGAAACTTTGATGTGAAGATGGCTATAATATGTAGTCGTTTAGGGAAATGGAATATTTGGAAGGGTAGCAACATTTATCTAATTATTTGGCCTCCAAATTAACCTAAATTAACCAGCATCCGATTGGACATGAGAGTTACTGGAACTTAACTAAATATGAAATAGTCAGAGCTTTTGATGACATCTCAAACCTTACGAATGACATATTCAATATCTGCTGTTTTACTCTTGATTTTATTACAGTTCAAATAAAATTTTTACCAAATAGTCCAAGCTCATCATTATGGTTATTTTCAACTATATAAACATAATAATTGGCTCCATTTATATTACCAAACTTAGTTCGTCCAATACCCAGTTAATAACAAGACCTTAGTGCTTGCCGTGTGACGTCAACCATGTATGCCGTGCAATTTTAATCATATAAGGGGACATATTCACTAATATTTATGAAACCTATCAACAGTTAACTTATTTTAAAGACCGCTAGCTATATGACAGACTTCTTTACAAATCAAAAAATTTACGTTTAAATTCTACCTTTATACTAGGTGTAGTATTAAATGCAGACTCCCAACTCCCCGACACTTGCTGCACAATTCAAGATAATGGGATGTGGCCCGTCAAATCCCGATCGTCATCCCCCAGGTTGGAGAACACCGAAGTGCAAAGTCGACCATTTCTTCATCCTCGTTAATCGGACTGCTGGGTATCTCGGTCAACAGCAATATGTTCGCAACAAAAACTCTATACACCGCAGCAGTTGCTCTTGCTCTACAAAGCGCAAATAAGACCGTGCTTAGAATATTGCTCACATATCTGGGGTGCCGCACCAAGGCACCCCCTAAAGCTGCTGGCCCAACTAGCAAATATACTTCCCAGTCCTTTTTAAAGTGTCACTGCCCCGAAAGTATAGTTCCCAGGCCCACCCTGCCACTTAAAATGTTACTCTATAAGGAATAGTCACTTTCAAGTATATTTCGAGAGTGACCGGTTAGTGCCTACCTACCACAAAAATAAATACCCTGATTCCAAGTGGTAAACATGTAATTTAAAGAAGTAGCTGGAACTACCCGAATCTTCGAATATGACACCATAAAAGACCAAAAACTTTATAGTAACAATTTAAGTTCCGGAGTAGTCGCAGCCACGACAACTAGTTACTTCTAATTTATAGTAGCATTGAAAGTAGCAAAATGTTTACTATTACCTTCCTAGGTTACTATAAAGTTATTGTTTCTATAAAGTCGCCTCTGGGTAGTTAGTTACAATGTCACTTTAACAATCCGAAGATTTTAAAGTTCCAAACGGGTAGGGTTGGCCTAATATATTATTGTTTCCGGTACTTTGTGGAAGCATATGGAACTACGAAGTGTTTTTCGGATTAATCGGCCATATTTTTTCATGAATTTTCAGACGAACATTTTGCGTTTTCAAGCTAAATGTACCTAAACTAAAGCTTTTTTACCTTAGTTTTTGATGGTGGATTAATATTTTAAAGTTTCACGCGAGTTTCAAGCAAATTAATATACTTTTTTTATTACTACATGAGTTTCTGTTGCAAATAATATAGTAATTTGAAATGTTTTGAGAGGCGCTCGAAAATGTTGTCATGTAAACCCACTATTTTATTCAGTAAAGTCGATTGCGTTTTATAATTTTCCTACAAAGGCGTTAAAATCACTTAAAATCACATGGTAAATAACAAAAAAATAATAATGGCTTCCATAATTATTTTCCATCATGACATTTATTTTTATGGAGTATGAAAATGTATGAAGAGGTAGCTGCGAATAAAGTTTAAGATTAACGAAAGTTTCACATGTCGGTGGAAAACACTTGGCTGCCACGAACCCGCGACTAGGCAGCTTCGTAACAGATAAGTCGCATTCACCAGTAGGCTACTTTATAGTAACAGATCATAGTAACTCTTTTAGTGGCAAAAACTACCCAAAACACTACCCGGCTACTCAAAATCTTTCCCAATTTTTGTCGCAGTTACGAATATACGACGTAGCCGCCGATGGTCTCCGCCCACTTTGTGGTGGCTTTGATAGTCGCAGTTACGTATCTGCCACCATAAATGCTAGTTGGGGGATTCCATTCAAAAGAGAGCTGTGCGTCTCGTCGGCGAAACCTATATGTTTAGAACATATCAAAACAATATGTTATTTTTGTATTCAAAAACGTAAAAACCAGTTTTTATTTTTTTATGCTAATTTTTAAACATACTGTTTAGTTTTGTAGAAATACTGTTTAGTTTAATTTTTTTCATCCTGAAAATTATTTTTCAAGTGTTGTATAACTGGATATATAATAAAAGATATAAACAAGGTCAGTTTTATTTTTTTCGAAAAATGTTTAGAATTATATATAAATATTAGTTTCGCGGTATCTCATACCGGTTCGTAGTGTTAGTGTTAGAATTTCTCACCGTAGCCGTGGAGGGTTAAAAATACGCCTAATAATATAAATCATTTACTTTAATATATAACAAAATATTAGGTACTAGTTTCATGCAGTTAAGAGCACATAAATAGATCATATTTCAAAAAAATGCAAGAAAATAGCACTAATTACTGCAAACATTATATGCTAATTTGCAAGCTAATCAGTTGTTTAGCTTTCTTTTTGTTGCATCGTTCAGATGACGCGCTGTGGCCGGCTGTATAAGCAAAGTATTATTTTAGGAAGGTGCACGAACAAGGTAGTAGTAATAGATAATTAAATAAATAAATTATGAAGTACCATATTACAAAAAAAGAATAGAAGATCATATGGAAATAAATGGTATTGCAGAAATTGTAATGTAAGAGACACATTCTTTTTATACGGGTATCCCAATATTCGTAGTAGTCTGACAACATTGCAATCAATTGCGCCTCCATCGCGACTACTCGCCCACCTGCAAGCCATCATTCTGAATTTTCTCTCAAATTCGCAAAGGCCCACATGCCTGACGTCACGGTCTAAAATTTTGTGAGTACTTTGTCCTTTTGTATGGATGCCTTTGCTGCTCTCAGATAATGAATATTCTAGTAAGTATATTTTTAATTGACATGTAAGATTTAGTCTCTCATAGGCCTCCTTTCTCAAATTCCTCAAAGTCATTTTTATTTTCTTCCTTTAAAAGTCACACATATTCTAAAATGGAAAAAGTAAAATTGTTTTTTTTTTTAATTCTGGAATGATTTATAGTGTTTCATGAGCTTCTTGTGTCTAATAAAGTATCAGACACCTCATATTCCACGAACGTGGATACGCTTAAAACTTTTGTAGACTATTTTATGACATCTTTTTATTTCCTTGGATTTTATTACCTGCAAGGGAGTTGAATATGGCTAACACGTTGCCTATATACTCAATTGATTTGCTTTAGGTATCGCCTTAAATTTTGCCAGGGAATTTATAGTTGAAAAGTTCGAAAACCGGTGTGCTTTGTAACAGCTTTTTATAGAGTTGGCTGAATCGGCTTTAGAGTTATGGCCTCCAATGAAATATTTACTTATAAAGAACGTAGTTTGTTGACAAGCTTAGAGAACGTCAAAAGTGCGAACATATATGCAAAATAGTCCTACTACAATTTTATTCTAAATTGAACTGTTTTCGGAATATTGATATTTAAAGGCAAGTTTTTAATGGTCCATTCAGTGACATCAATTTTGGGTTTGCGATTTTTTTTTCGGTTTGAAGGGAAGTAAAGGTCATTTTTGTTTTTTAATACTTTTTGTTTTAGATCCAATTGTCAGCTATGTGATTTGTTGAATCAGGCCGTTCCAATCCGCTTAAATAAAAGTTGTCCAAAAAGAAAAAACCCTGGTATATTAGAGGTCTAAACAAATCCGGCAATAACCTTCTCTCCCTGAACTACTTAAAATATTTTATGAATCTCAACATTTATACAAAACCTATTGAATCTGCTCAAAGTGCGTACTACAATAATAGACTCTCTAAGGCCGAAAATACGCAAAGAAGAATTGGTCCATAATTAATGACTTTCGTAATAAGACACAAGGCAACCTCTAACGTTGATCTGAATCACCTAAATAATTTTTATTATAATATAACGAATGATATAGCAAAACATTTATCATCCAAGTCTGAACCACTCTCCTTTCTTAAACATTATCCTGACAGGGGCTAATTTTGTTTTTTCGAAGTAAACAAGCAGGAAATTAGATAGATTATTACTGAGACAAAAAAAATCAAGTCAAGTTGATGAAGTATCTGCTGAGATGCTCTTGGGACTGTCTGAGAGAGTTTTGGATGCTCTCTCAGTCTTTGGCAATAAATCTTGATCTCAGGGTGTATTTTCTCTAAAGTCTGCATTATTTAAGACTCAGAATAGCCATCCAGCTTTCGCCCAATTTTTTTGATGCCTAGTTAAACTAAGATCGTTAAAAAGTTGTGAAAAAAAGGGTCTGGAACTACCTTCAGCCTTTTAGTCTGACGGTTATGAAACTATATTGTATTTCGTTCATCAAACGGTCTCATGATGCCATCTACGCTTTTCTGGAGAGGATCTATTTTGAGGTGAATCTGGGACAAACACCGGCGACAAGGTTCTGTGATCTGCCGAAACAATTCGGTGGTGTTTATCAAGGAATACCCCTGTCAAAGCTCGAGAGTTATGGCTTTTGAGGCTTCGTGGTTTAGATCCTACCTTGGAGGGTCGATAATAATGCACTCAAAAACAAGGTCTTCTGCATTAGGAATTAACTACGAAGTTCCACAAGGCATTGCTTTAGGCGCTATTATGTTCCTACTAAATACTAGCGACCCTTTTGTTGATGACCCGTTGATATTGTGGCAGAACAAAACGAACAGTTAGTGACCTGGAAATGATTAAGCAGTAGTTCGACCTCAACAGCTTTTGCTTCAATTTAGGTAAATCCCACATTATTGGGTTAAGGTGTGATATAGCAGATATAGAATCCTGATTTAAAGTGAATTGTGTTTTGATGACCAGATAATAATTTAGAGTAGAAAACCCTCATTGGAATGTTTTGCTGTCATTAGAGAGGTATTGGGTCAGCAACTAGCATATATTTATCTTTATTTGAGGTACACCTCAGATATATTATACCATTCTGGGCTCTTCAATTGCTTTTCGTCCATAATTTTTATAAGTAAGGCTCCAGGGTCTTGTCCCCCCATGAAACCGCCTCTGCCATTTTCGAAATATATCTTGGTAAAGAACTGATTTACTGATTTTTTAGGGTCAAAAAATTTTGAATTGTTTTGAATTCGCGAGTCATTGGAACAGCTCTCACAGCATCACGTGAAATTTTTATGAAGGATTAATTGGAAAAAAAATATATATAGTACGCCACTTTTTTCTCAATATCAAGATTTTATGATTTAGGAATTAAAAAAAAAACCTTATGTTATCTCTCTAATTATCCGTAACAATTAGCCGTTTACCATAAAAAATAATTGCCCTAAGTGCCATGATTTTAATACAAAAACTATATTAAATTGAATATGAATGTAATTGAAAGATTTTAAAAAATGCATCTGCAAGATATTTAGAAATAATATTTACGGCGAGCAAATAAAAGCAGTAGTTACTCATATTTTTTTACTAGTGTGCTAAGGCATATTAATATTATTTAATGCCGATTAAAATGTATTATTTGGAATATGGCACAAATAACAAACGGACAACTGACTAAAATTCAGTAGAATCTGACAAAAATTATACAAAATTATTCAACTATTTAGATATAATCATATTATGTTTCAAATGTGTCCAATAATGTCTGGTATTTGACTAAAAGCTTCAAGCTGCTACCCGAAAAAAAAATTATCAGCAAATTATTTTCATTAGAAACTCAGAATGTGCCTTATTTTAAAACAGAGGGCGAATCTAATAATTTTGTAGTTTTTATCAGCCCGTAAATTAATAAAAAAAATAAAATGAAGCATTATTTTGTACACGCAAAATATTAAAAGTTTTAGAACGTCATGCGGAAAAATTGAATGGAAAATATTTGCAGAATATTTCCGGACATTAAGCATTACTTAGGGCTTGTGATTTAACGATTTAAGTTTTAAAAGCTTTTTACCGAATTTTGTATAAAAATATGGGTACATGTTACCAACAGAAATTGAAATGTTTCATCCCACTATTGGATGCAAAGCTTATTGTTAGAGTTTGCAGCTGGGATATACAATTAAACCAGGAAGCCGAAACTAGGTCACAAATTTACAAAAGCATGGCTTAAAATTATCTGACTGAAATTAAAATGTTTGGAATATTGGAAAATTGATACTCATATATTGTGTGCTAACTAATTTTAGTATATACTAAAAGTTTTTAGCCGATATTATACAAGCCATGAAGAATTAATTGAAATCCAAAAAAATTATACATACAATGCATTTTAGCTTTGGTGGGTTGCTATAGGAGGCGAACACAATATTTACGCTTTTTTTTGTTCGATGTGTGAGTTGTTCAGTCAAATTATCAAATTTTACCTCGAATTTTACACCTTAACTATTAGTTTTGTTTGCAAAGCTTTCATGCAATTCAAAATTGTCCCATCCCTGGCTTTATTATGGCCGAATGATATTAGATATCTCGTGATGTGAAGGCGCTCTTATGCAGCTTACAGTCACATAAGTACGGTGAAATATGGTCCACAGCCCAGCGTAAACAGTAATACCGGTTCAGTAAAGTCCTGGAGGAAAATATGAAACGTTAACTCAAGAAATATGTTATGCTCAAGTAAATATGATAATAATTAGAGTAGTGTAGTAAATGAGAATCGATTTTGTCACTTTTTGCGTGTACTTATTATATAGGCTGCACCAAATTCGTAAATTTAGTCATCAATAATTTAAATATCAGAATTTTAGATATTTAAGGAATTGCTGATGATGACCTAAAGCAAAAAACAGCTCAGATTTTTAAATGAAGAATTATGAGTAAGCAAAACCTGAAAAATATTAAGATTGTAAAGAAATATTTCTGAAAACATTACTTTTGAGGATATATAAATTAAGTCATAAAATTATACAAAATGATAAATCGATTGATCAACGATAGTGTTGGTTTCAATAAAACAATAGTCGCTAGGGTAAGGCACATACCTTTTTGTATAAGGACGGATGCGAGAAATCTGCAAACAGTTATAATTTTGTTTATGTTTGGCTATTATGAGAAGGTGTTGACCGAAGATAGACAAAATATTCTAAATATCCAGGTTTCTTCTATGAGTGTCAGTAAAATGCTATACAATGTTGTTGCTATTGGACTTCTCGTATTTTCAATTTAAAATTGACAATTGAGAAACATTTACTCTACATGCATTGGATTAAAGGTATTTGATATTGGAAACAAAACCATACCTTTACGAATAGTTCCCTGTGGAATGCCAAATTGAACATAACATTGTCTCTTAATTGTGTGAGCTATACTTAGTCGCAGTCTACAGGGTATATGCTTACGATACCATGCAATCATTTATATTAGGGTGCTTTATATGATGCAGCTAAATATCAAATAATGGATGATGATGGATTGATTGAGCAATTGGTGATTTAAATTAAGTAAAGGTTATCAGGCCATATCTTTTAATGGCAGAAATCTAATATGTTGTAAAGTAGTCAACTAATTGGGTATATTATTGATTTGTGCAAGCCTCACATGGGTAGCATTGAAGGGGAAGGTTCCCTACACCAGTGAGCATTCTGAAGCATTTTAGCCACTGTATTCTTAAGTACTTATCTAACTACATTTACTTATGTTCTCTGGGGCATTACCACTCGCAGTACTTATCATAGTCTCATTTCCTACAAAATAGTGCAATAAGATATTATCTTCAATCTGCCTTTTCGGCGAAGAACTGACTTTTACTCATGGTGTTTATTAAGCATACGTCAAAAGCTATAGAAGATTATTCTAAGAAAATTCTATCCTTGAATGATTTCTGAAAAACCGCTTGAAAAATTCATTGTTCTCTTCATTAACTGCCGAACTCTTTCAAAAAACTCAAGGTCGGTTCTTATTGAATTACACACAGCAATTATCTTTTTTCTTAAATCTTCCACACATTCCACTGGAGTAGTGCAAAATAAAGACTTTATAGGCCCCATAGGAAATAATCCAGAGGGTTTAAGTTCGGGGATCGAGCAAGCTATAAGCGTGGCCCACCTCGACCAAGTCAGTGGCATACGTATGTCACTGTTAAGAGCACACCAGCAAGTACACTAAAATGAGCACGGGCACTATCGTGCTTAAGCCGCATTGCATTTTTCCTTGTCAATAGAACACACTCCAGAAACCGTGGTTGCAATTGTTTCACAAAAATTGGATATACCTTGCCAATAAGGCTTCCTGGTAGAAATAGCGATCCAATTTGTCAGTCACCCACAATTCCAATCCACACGTTTAAGGAAAACTAATATTCTAAACGCTGGTCAAGTGCTTCATCTGGATTTTCTTGAACTCATACATTTTTATTGTGGAAATCGCGTATTGCATTTCTTGAGAAATTTGCTTTATCTGTGAAAAAAAGCAGCAATACTAATTGAGTGATATGAACATATTATGTGTGGAAACGCAATTGATAGAATGAAACACGTGAAGAAAATAGGGCAGGAAGAAGTGCCTGAATGCGTTTAATGTGGTATGGGAGCAACAAATAGTCTCTCAAAGCTCTTCCACAGTATTATTACTCATTACTTGTATTGAAAGTATTTGCATATTTATCTAGTAGATGTACCTGGATCTTATTCTATATGTTTAGCACATTCTATTCGACCTCTACTGTTTTTTTTTTGTTATTGGCCTCTCTAGTAGGTATACCGCTTTGTGAATTATTTGAAATCAGGAGCATTAGAAGGTTAAGAAATCGTTCAATGTACAACGGCCTAGCCTCTAACGATTACTTGAAATGTATGTTATCTCCTCGTTCGTAGAACGACACATAATAGAGAACTTCACTCATAAAAGTTTAACTATCAAAGATAGAAAATATAATGTCCAAACATTCGAAGACACTAAATTATTAGTCACGAGACGTATTCAAATGAAATTTACCTTTAAACTGATTTTCTTTTCAAGGCTTAGAATTTACCACTGACCTTAATATCTAATATTCTTCCTTCTTATGATACTAGGACTTGTAAATATGTGGAGATGAAATTTTCATGTTCAGGTAAAAGGAAACTTCGGCTTCGTTCTCCGTTGAATCAACACGTGTCAGGTAACGGCTCTTCGTCGTCATTTTGGGTGACCCGTGGCAATCGTTCAGGGACCGTTTGGGCTCCCCCCCTGAAGAAAAAACGCACGTCCTAGCCAGCATAGTCTACACCATTGCAGTATTTTCTAGCCAGCAAAAATACCCATTCACGCCGGTGTCCAGACGGGGGCGGAATCGGAAGTTCCCGTGGGACCATTTTTTTCTGTGCAGTTCATAGCCATTTTTTGTGCAAGAGACGGGAATCGCCAGGATCACAGCCCCGTGATACTGGAGGTTCCCACGTAGACCCCTCAAACTGGAATAACGTGTAATACAAGCACAAGGGTAGCTCTGCCTCCGTCTAAGCGCCGGAAAAGCGCAGTGCTGGCAATTGGCACGTAGCAAGCTAGCAAGCAAAGTAAAAAGGAAAAATTCTACGGCAGTGCCTGGATCTAACTATTGTTGTTAGAACTTGGATATGAATGTTTTAAGAAAGATATGATATACCATTTTAGTGGTTAGGTACTAATGACTGAAAATTTTAAACATCATTTTAGTGATTGCTGTTGGTTGCCTTTTCATATATTTTCATTTATCAAAGGTTATTCAGAATTTTATGTGTGCATTCACAACATTTGCGTTATCTGGGAATATTTAGAGGTGAAAAACTTTAGTTATAAATTTATATCACATCAATTTCGAAGTACAAGTTCTTACAAGCTTATTTTTTTATTTCAAGCATAAATAATGCAGAATTTATTTGTGTTCAAAAAGTCGTATTCGGGCACGTAACATGTTGCGATAAAATAAAAATGCTATAAAAAATAAGTGAAGTGGAAAACATATTCCCATTTATCGAATTCAATATCGTCTATATAAAAGAGCAACAACGTTTGGCATTCAAAAGCGAAATAAAACTAACTTCCGCTCTAACCCTTAAACTTCCCCAACTTCCTTCGGAAAATCAGACAAGCAGTGGTCACAACTGAGCCACAAAAATAAATGTTTTGGAATCCCCGTCTCGCAATGTTAAACCCTAGACTAAGATTTCGGGTCAGATGTTGGAGATTTACTTGAAAAATATATGCTCATCAATGTTATCGGCATCCCAACTTTTTCGTTTTCTGCAACTCCACAATCCATGCCAAAAGAAAAGTAACTTGTTACTTAAGAATAGATTGTTTTTCCTGATTTCTGCTAGGCTCATTGGACAGAATAATGTTTATGTACTATCGCTTTAAGGGTTTGAGCCTTTTTATTTCTTACCCTAAGGGGATTTAAACTGATTCCATAATAGCCGATTAAGCTCAAATTTTTTCCTTTTATTAGTTTTCTACGTTTTATTCACTTTATCTGTTTTTAATATTGCTACTAAAATATATTATGTCAAAATTTAAAATTAGATTTGTGCTAATATATTATTTTAAGTCCTTGTTCACGTTTGCGGTTTAAGTGAACTTTGATAAAATATGATGCAATAGGCATTTCTATAATTATAAAGGAAATAATTATTTTCTTAGATCCGAGATTTAGAAGGTTTTCTTACATATAAGAAAATAACAAAATATAAATTTAGCCGTTCCTAGATCTGAGACATAGTTTTTGATAAACATTATTGATATTTATTTACCGATTTTGCTACGGTAATTTTAATAGTTTCGTAACATGATTCTTAATCCGACTTCACTTAGGTTTATCACTACTAGAATTACTAGTATTTTTTTATCTTGCACCTAATTTCAACTGCCAACAACAGTATCGAATATTCAAGGTTTCAGAGATACAGAAAGTGGGAAGCTGTAATAGTTTGTCATAATTACATTAATCGTTGCACTAACGGATGTCAAACGTGCTGTTCTTTTATTTTATACACAAATAATAGCTGCCCATCAGGATCTATTAAAATGAATTTTCCTCTCTAATATGTAATTTAATTGATTACCTAGTTATTTTAAAACTGAAATTAGGATTATGGTCATTTTTATACCAACACGGTAGTAGAAAAACATGCCTTATTAATTTGAATTATGCAAGTTCTGTCGTTGCAGCCAGAGATGTTTTGAGTTGTCGTCCACTTTTTTCTCATACTTTGATTTGTGTTATACCTTTTTATTTTAAAGTATGCTATATCGTAGGGAAGGATAACTTAATTAAGTTACGATTTACGCGTGTTATTACGAGAAATTTTCTGTTAAAGGGGAACCGGCTATTTTCGCACGTGGAAGCGACTTTCACCTAGTCTTAGTGATCTTTATCTTATTTTATCTCGTAAATTATTTTAGGTAAATTGATGCATGAGGCATTAAATATGAAATAATTGCCTATAATATCGTTTACCTAGTATATTTTGCATATATCCATCTTTAGTCAATTTGCCGATAGCCTGATGCTCAGTATCCTATATCTAATATATTTTGCATATACACATGTTGAATTGGAGTATATTTCACCTGTCGGGCATAAGTTATTTTTGGTATTTGAGGATTGAACCTTCGTGAATGAAGAAAAAACGGCCTTCTCCCTACCAAAGAGCGACGGTTATTATACCTCTATTTTAGTTAAGCAACTCAGCTAACACACGCAACTGTATTTGTCTAAAGGGTGTACTTAGTTAGGTTCTGGTTAGGCTAGTAATTTTTAGAAGTTAATAATTATTGAAGTACTCGATAAGTGCAGGTGACCCTAGATAATGTACGCCACTATCGCTATCAACGTTTGTGTTATGTTCCTATCAAATTGAGACGGATCCAGTGACATTCCTAGTGAATTCGTTAACTGCCGTGGACTGATTTTTTTATGTTTTGATCATATTACCTTCGCCATAGCACATATTTCAGGGCCTCTGACAACCTGGAATCAAACTAACCTTCACTAAGCATATAGTAACCCTAAGGCAGGGAACCAGAGATCAACAGGAATAATCCATGCTAATTTAACATTCCATCAAAACTTTGGCAGATGGAGTTTTAAATAAACCCATTGTTTGATGAAATTTATTACCTTTTATTTTGCACTCTTTGAGAATGTGCATTATTAGCATCCTCCGAACCTATAAAATCTAAGTATCTTATTAAATTTGCTTTTGCTAAATTAAATTACAATTAACAAAAGTGGGTTAAACGGTAACAAATTGACGCTTTCTCCTTAATATTTTAACATATGATATATCTAAACAAAATTGACGCTTTTTCCATAATATAAATAAATTTTAAAAATATATTGGGTGGTAACTATTTCTCCTAATAAAATTTAAATATATTTTTCATATATTTCACTACATGCGATCAGAAACGATTTTAAGTTATACAAAAGTATAAATTAAAGCTCAAAATCTAAGTGAAAATTACTGTTCAATTCCATCAGTTGTTCAAGTTTTTCATACTTATGGTCAGGTATTTTCATGGCAGTTGGGATGATTTTTTTATATTCTTCTACCTTTACAGGGTCACCAAATATGAATGAATTTTAAATAGAATTATTGCGGAGGGCTAATTAACCTCTCTGAGCTAGAAATTATTTTAATTTAAATGGTTCCAGGAATATCAGCAGAACATTTTGGCATATCAGCTTCTATATTTCGGTATTCTAGTTCCAATGTATCAGTTATTATACTGCATCTTCATCTGCTTTTGCTTTATCTTCATGTATTTCCCAGCCAGACATTTTGTAGCATTTTCAAATCTTAGCATAAACAAATGCTACAGCTTTGATTAGTTTATATTTATTTTTATTTGCAAACATAGCTTAGATTTAATTATTCCAATATATATACAGTGTATAAAGTACATTACCATGTTTTACCTTGAAAGTTATTGATTAACCTTTCTATATTTATATTTCTGTGTCAGTATGATGCACTAGATACTTATGATATGATAATAATTTCAGGTCTGATTATTGTCCCTTTGTGAGTCGTAGGTGAACGATTAGGTTTCGGAAACATCTTTCAAAGGTTGTAGTTGTGCAGTTAAATTTGCTAGCTATTGTCTTCATAGGTTTTAATATTTGAGCTCCCTTATAATTAATCAGGAAAATGCTCACAAGCTTTTCGTTGCTCTAAAAGTTAATAAAAACGATTCGTTCGACATAAATGTAACATTCAGTT
>MU184019.1:125147-164084 GCA_016904865.1 Pissodes strobi
AAGGCTGTTTGGCAGCTAGTATCCAGCAGATTGTGGCGGCCGTAAATGGCAAACGCGGCAAAGCACAAGGCTACCGTGTATACTGGCTGTACCAAGGGCAACAGGAAAGACCAAAAATCAGATGAGAGCGTTCCTCAGGCGGTAGTAGAGCATGATTGTAGCGAAAGGGGGGGACTCCGCTTGCAGCTCGGGCTGTATGGGGCCAAGGGCAAGAGCACGCGGCGACATTATTGACTCTTTCGATCCTGACCGCCAGGACTGTGACGCAGTCAGGTGGTTGAGCAAAATTGATCAGTTGGGAGATATTCATGGCTGGTCAAACTATGAGAGGGCATATTTTATGCAAGCGAAATTGCATGGCGCATCAAGGAGCTGATTTAATCGACTCGATAAGTATGACCTCTCATAGGAAAATAGGAAAGTGGCTCTTAGGAAGACGTTTCCTAGATTACATGACTTTACTCAGCTGCTAAAGAAAATGATGGAGTGGGTTAAATTGGACGTCGAAATCATGACCCATTATGGTCATGATAAGATGGCGTTGATCGAAAGGTGTGAGCTTTCAGGGACAAAGACGCTTACATGTCTGACTGACGGGCTACTTCTCGATCTACAGGCGACTGCGAGGGCATTTAGTTGCTCCTCCCCTGATGACTTATATACTGGCTTTATTTCCTCTTTTAACAGGTATCGGCGTCCATCAATCGTTATCGTGGAATTGAAGGGGCGAGAAAGTCCAGGATCATATTCGAAGGTGACGAAGACTTTGCAGTATTCTTAAGTGATTCTCAAATTGAGATAGGCGTTTGGCGAATGTTGGATACCCAAGGCAAATTACTTCCAAGCGCGGGCTAGCGTTTACGAGCAAGACGTTTGCTGATTTTTTGGCGAGGCGAGATGTAAAACACCAAAGGCAAATGGTCATGTTGAAAGGTGCATGCGAGTCTGACTGGCGACGTGCAAATGGCGAATGCTCTGTTGGCGGAAGGCGATACTTATGGCGATTTAATGCATTTAATTTAATGCAATGATAAATTTCTCCTTTTATTTAATTTGTTTTACTGCACTTTACAGATGCTTACAAGTTCACAATCGTATGACAAATAAAAATTAATTGGTAAAGAAAAGGTCCAAATCACGTTTCAGTTGCATCTCTGATATTAAAAATGTCTTTGCGATTTTTTATACACTATTCTCACAAGTTTGTTTCACAGTACATTGCTTTTGAATTGAGTTGAATGTTTCTTCAATCAACCACATATCACATGTATAATTACATAACTTTTCTCGTAGCACTTATTATTCGAAATTTCGCAGGTTTTAGATATGTTTTCATTCACACAAGATAACAAGACCCCTGTATATCTAAGAATTTCTGCTGGACTTTTACTAGAACACTAATTCTAGTGTTTGTATTGTGTTGTTAATTTAAGTTCCTATTGCAAACCTCACAAGACTTTTTTTCTTCACCTAAAACAAAGTTGACTGCATAAAATTAAAATGTTCATATTGGAGATCCAAATATTATCTTACCAGAGTGAAAAAAGACATGTTTATCGGTTAGTTTCTTTAAATTAAATCTGTGAATCACGAGTTCATGAGCATGACATGTTTGTTATTGTTTTGGTTTTGAATTCAGCGTCCTATCTAACCTCACCTTCGAGATCGACAATAGCCGTCTATTTTACAGACACGAAATGGATCATGCGCGAAGGATAAGTTATGCTCCTCCCAAGACTCTTGTGAATCAATTCAGGACATGCTTCAAAACTGATCTGACGTCAGGATTTATGACGTAACGATCAACGCTCGGTTTACAGACTATATAAGTCTTCTAATAATAATTAGCTCACAATAAAAATTATGAAAACGCCCGAAAAAATGGTTCAAGTAGAACATCTGAGTAGCCAAAAAATGCATCTCCTCATTTTAGACAATTTAGGGTATGTTTGTTTTTTATCAAATTTATTGCTATCCATTGGTGTTCATTGGTACTTTGAACAATATTGTCTAATCAATTACGCCGTTTAAAGCATTTGTTATAATTACTTTTATACTGCCTAGTGAACATAGTTTAAGAGTCTTTGCATAAGTTCTGAACTAAGTTAGGGTATTTATAACTGCTTAAAATGCACTCTCTTCGAAATATGCCTGCTTCTAATATTCAAAAACATCCCGAGACAGTGGTCACAGCATTACATCTCAGATTGAAGATTTGGGGTATGATTAGCTTTAGCCAATTTTGTACTTAGTTCATTAAACACCCTGAACCATAGTAACCCTTAAAAAATGAGCTAGCAGTACCTTAAAGCCAATGAGGCTTCCTATTTAGACGAAACAAGCTTTCGAGAATCGGACGGAAAATAAAAATGTTGCAGGCTGTTGAACTTGTTATAAAAAGCAGGGTGGCTAAGTTCATTCGCTGACCGGTTTTAATTGCAATATTAATGCAAAGAAATTAGGTCGTATTTTTAAATTTTTGTTGTTATGATAATTCCTTATTGATATTTCAGATGCGTAAGCCGTCCATCAGTACAAATCCTATTTAAAAAAAATTATATATAAATAAATCGCTTGAGATTCTATTAAGTAACTTGTTTAATATTCTATCCATTATTGCTAATACATTTATTCCTCCAAGTGTTTTTTTGTTTTTATATAGAATTGCTTATTCAAATTTTATTAGCTTCCTTGATCAGGTTCGTCGTTTATTCGCTTACATATTTCATCATTGTAATAATTTTAGTCATCTATAGTTTTTAACTTAACAGAAGCCACTGATTAAGATAATTTTAATAACAGTTTATTAGAGTTCAAGAATATAATTTATTAATTAATTTAATTTAATTAAAATACCCACATAAACATGAAGAAATTTAAAAACACAAATCTAGCACTACAGACCGAGGTATCATATAATTAAATATAATACATAAATTGCAAACAAATTTTTAGCATACTATTTAGCTACATTCTGTGACAAATAGGGCATTGGAAATTATGTAAATTCAATTGCATTTATTGTCAATTGGCTACTGATTTTTCCGAGGCAGCAGGAGGGTGAATCGACGTACTATTACTTCGGCTTAAGCGACCAGGGATTGAATAAGTTGCAAAACCTTTGACCCATTTACATATAAATTGTTCGTAATACTTGGCCGATCAAAAGATGGGATAAGAAAAGCAAACTGACGATGCTTTGTCGGAGTGATTCTGATGTGCTCGACCAATCTATTTGATGTTATCCGATAGCTTGAACGTAGGGATGGTATAAATTTTCAAAATGTTGTTGGCCTGCATCGGATAGTCCGACGGTAGCAAAATATTATTCTCATAACATATGATGTTATTTTTAGTTTTTGTTGGAAAGGAAAATACATCTTTCAGCTCACGATGCTACAAAGTTTCCGGGCGAAGATTTCAGATATCTATTTTCTTCGAGTAAATATCTTGAGAGCGCATTGGATATTTCTCAGCTATTACATCATTGTTATTATAGCACAATATTTTCTCTAACAAAGAAGCTGGGAGGATGTACTAATTCGATATTATTTGAATAACGGTACCTTATTTTCGATCCCTGTACTTCACCATTAAATCATCATTACCTAAGGATATTATTTGATATTGAGAAACATAATAAACAGAGTCGTGCAATATCTGCTATACCACACGATTTCGGATTTCCATTCTAGTGCTGACCTAATATATGCATAAAAGAATATTTTAGGAATATACTTTCAAACACAAATATATTCTAAAAAAGTACGGAAGAGTTGAGAGTATATTTATTAAATATAACATGTTGTATGTTAGTGCATTTTAAATTGTGCGAAAATGTCTAAGTATTATTTGGTATAAGATAACCTATTTTCGTAGAACTCAAAAATCCACTACTTTACTGAGCTTTCTCTTTAAAAAATGTACCTTTATCCGTACCACACTTTTTGAGATATTGTCTTCATGTTGAAATTTTATGCATAAATTAGGGAAGCACCAGAATGAAATTTCCAACATAGGTGATATTGGTATAGGATCTATACACACCGACACACAATTGCAGAATTTTGTATATACTTCCATTACATTAAGAATTAATTTTTTCTTCTAAACTAATCTATATTTTAAAGGGCATATTTTTCTATAGCAAATGACTTCAATTTGGCTATAAGTACATAAATATATATTACGATTCATTTTACGAATTAGTTAAAAATTATTATGATGCCCAAATAGAAAACAAAACAGTTGCTTTATTAATAAACAAGATTAGATGTTTATTTAAATCTGACTGGGATTAAATTACAAATAAACAAATTATTAAACTGGGAACCGTTCAGGTTAGTCAATTGAAGGATTGAAACGCAATGAAAAGTAGCTAACATGTCATTAATTTGCCGCTTTGAAACACGTTATTAAGTAAGATTAATATTCTAGAGTTAAATAAAATAAGCTTAGTTGATATGGTAATACTGGCCCGGTTGCATATTAGTTGGAAAATTATGGATCCAATCGACCATGACTTCAAAATTAAAAGAGGGATCTATTTATAATATAACTTAAATTAGAGCGAAATCTTTCGTTTTGCTCTCTGTTTTCCTTCGTATGCACAGTGGTTCAGTTACTTCACATTTATATAAATCACTGAGCGTCAGCTATTTACAAAAATTATACATATTCAAATTTTCTTGAAATATTCATTAAACATTTTTCAAAAAAAAGGGCAATTAATACAGAAGGGATTGCGTTTTTAAGTGAAGATTTCAAGCTAAGGCACTACCTTGACAATCTATGCTAAATAATTAGCAGATTCTAATGTGAAATAAAAGTAAGGGAATAATCCGTTGAAACCATTTTTTAATTAAACAGCAATATTTTTATTTTTTAAGACTATTTATGAAGATAAACTCCTTCATTCTTCACAGCAGCTTGCCTGCCTTCTTGGCCATTGGCCTGTTGAGGTCGCTAAGAATTCTTAATTATGATATTCCTTCGATAGTAGATTCTTAAGAGGCCATTATTAATTAAGCTAACATTTAATTTTCTGCAATTTAAATATATTTAAATTTTTAAAACTTCACGTCTAAATTGAAAGAATGGAAAATACAAGGGAGCCTATGTGTTAGAACAAACTTCGAGAATATAATGTAGAGTGTTTTATTTAAACAAATTACAAACAACAGCTGCCTTGTAAATTTTCGGTGATTTTTTTTGATACAACATAAAAATAATCAATGATAGGTATCTCCTTTTTCATAAAAATAATAATAATTTGTAGGATATTAAATGCCTCGATTTTTTGCGCAGATGAAATATTATTTGACCCAAACATTGCATCTTTAATCATATTTTACCCTATCCAAGGCAACCAATGAGCCATACTCCCTTGCTTTATATAAATACAACCAAGTTGGGAAAGTCTATACCGATAAAAAAACTGCACAATGGCCTGGAAATCGTTTACTCCGAGTGGGCCCTCTAAGAAAACGATCATCTTCACGTCCTGCCGTTTAGGGTTTGGCGACTTTTGATGTAGCCGGTGGTAGAGCCTGTCTTAAAAGCCGCTCAACTGGAAACACTTTGTTCTGCAATGCTTTTTATTTATTACTGTTTGTATCTTCAAATATTGACATTGTTTTAAATTAAATATCGAGCTCCAATTTTATTTGTAATATGCATATTGCTCTATGCTGCTTTAATTGAATATGAAGCAAAATTACACACGCACACACACAAACTATTTTAGATGATTTTAACCTTAAGTTTATTAAAAGGAAAATTTGTAGCTCTTATCGACATTTAGTATATGTCCGAAGATGATACTTTTCTATTAAGCTTTTCCCCAAGCCTCTCGAAATCTTTAGAAAATATGCGGAAATTTTACTTTTTAAGTCTCCTCTCGGTGGCATTAGATCTATAGAAATTCACAAGCTCAGGCTTAAACTTGACGACAATAGTTGGTGGCAAAACTTTCTACGAGTTACTGTTAACATCATTGGCGATAATATAAAAAACAAATTGGGAACTCATTTTGTAAAATTTTAAGGCGATTTATTTAATTTTCGATTTTTGAAGCTGCAAATATGTGTGATATAATAGTAGCGCCAGTATCAAAATTTTAAAATAGATACATTTTTCTTCGGAAAACGCCAAGATAAAATATTTGAAATTTGCTTAGCTTGAACATATTATTTAAATCATCTTATATCTCGTGTTGCACCAAACCGCTGACTGAATAATCAGTCAACAATAAAACGTTGAAATTTTATGTTAAGATTTATGTTTCTTGATCCTAACAGAACAAAAACTGAGAAGAATCAGTTTACAACTCTTATTATACTATGTACTATCGTAATTCTCAAAATGGTCTTGAAATTCTGCGTTGATTTCCAAGTTAGTACGAATATTCTTATCTGTACTCAGTATGCTTTCCCCAGTATCTACGTGGAATAAAATTAATCAGTTGACTTGTTCTAACATCGTGATTATTTTTAAATACCATTAGTTGTTGGTCTATGGAATGTTATTTATAAAAACATGGCGTGCAAAACTAATTTCATTTATTCACAAATTTGTTGATCCCATCACTTTTAATCATTGCACCTGAATAGATTATATAAATGCAGAAAGGTAAAATATTATTCTTGTTCAGCGCACGATTACCTTTATTTGAGAAAAGTAGGTACCTACTAGGGTTTACGAGAATATCTGGCTTCGTCTAGCATGGTATAGTATGGTATAATACGGTTAAGGGATCGCTCGGCAAGAGTTGGCATTCAACACGTCGATCACTATTGATCTCTTATGTATACCCTTCTATGTTACACGAAAATTCCTATCGATTTCGAGAACCTCTGAATATTTTGAGGGTTGAGCTTTTGTTGATCTCCAGGTGCCACAAGGGCATTTTTAGATCCTTTGGCGTGTCAGTGTCTGGCATTTTCAGAGTAAGTGCTCTGACGTTACAGCCATAGATTTCCCCATTTTCTTGAGGTGGTACCTCTAGAGATTCGTTGTATAATTAAGCGAGTGAGAGATGAGTCGTTTGGCCTATCTCTGTCCAGGTGTATTGGCCCAATGTGTTTCGAGATGCCTCAACCTTTGGCGAGTCAGTGCCTGATATTCGCAGAGTAGATGCTTTGACGTTTCAGCCATAGTTTGGCAGAATCCGCTTTGTTCGTCAGTGGTTTTCCCCATTTTCTTGAGGTGGACCTCCAGAGGCCATGTCCAGTGAGAAGGTCTACGATCAGTTTTTTTTTTGTAGTTTGGGAAGCTTTGTTGTGTAGTTAGGCGAATGAGAGATGAGTCTTTTGGCCTGTATCTATACAGGTGTATTGGCCCAATGTGTCTCTTTGCGCCTTTTTCTCAATTTCTGAGTTCAATCATTACGTGCCCTCTAGTGATGCCACAAAATGGTTCAGGGCCGCAAAAAGCAGTCTTTGCACCATTCCGTGCGAGCTGGTCAGCGGCTTCGTCGCTTTCCACACTCTCGTGCCATGGTGGGTGAGTCTGTCTCTGTTTGCCAATTAGAATGAGTCGATTTCTGTTTGCCAGTTGATCTGCAGCCATCCGACAATCCCACACTAGCCGGGATTTGATTATGCTAGATGCTAGCGCTTTTAAGACTGCTTAATTATCTGATACGATATAGATCTTTGCACCTCTTAGGCCTTTTTTGGCATATTCAGAGATGGATGTACTGATTGCATTTAGTTCTGCTTGAACGGTGGGAGTATTTCCTAAAGGTGCAGATATTTGACATCTAGGTCCTCAAACTCCGGATTCCACTCCTCCTTTAATTTTTGATCCATCTGTGTACCAGACAAGTGATCCCCTCTTTAGTGGTTTTAGTCTTCCCCTGTAGTATCGCGGTTTTCGATTACCACTTCAAAGGAGCGATTGAAATGGAGTTTCCATTGTATCGGTTGGTTTGCACATCGCCTCTATCTGGATGTGTTTCAGAATTGTAAGGTGACCAGTCACCTTGCAGTCACCTTGCACGGATCCTCCGTTCCTATGCCTATGTGCAGCGGAAGGATATCAAGTAGGGGTTCCAGTGCTTCTGTGGAGCACGTCTTCATAGCCTCTCTTATACCCAGACAGGCGAGCCTTTGTACCCTTGTTAGCTTTCGCTGTGTTGTTATTTCCTCTCTTCTTACCCACCATACTAAGCAGGTGTAGGTTATAATAAGCTTTACAACAGTGTTATAGAACCACTAGATGATTGAGGGTTTTAGGCCCCATGTTTTGCCAAATAGTCGTCGATAGGCCTAGACCGCTGCCGTTGCTTGTTTTATAGATCTTTCCAGGTTTGGGTTAGTTAGTTTTTAGTTAGTAAAGAATAATGCCAAGATAGTTAACCTCTTTTAAAAGCTCTACCGTTGTCCCTCTCAAAGTAGTTGCTTTAATGTTCAGTTTCCTTCTTTTTGTTAATGGGATCACTACGGCTTTGCATGGGTTGACATTTATTCTTTCCTGTTCATCTAGCATGTTCAATAATCGAATTGATGTTACTTTGTTAGCTTCAAATATTTATAATAATTGTCTTTTTCTGACGTCCTTATTACTACAAATATCTACTAGAGTGCTGATGGTATTTGTTGATGTTCGTAGGTGTACACCAATACATATTTTTACTAAAAAGGTATAGTTCAGACTATATTATGTTGTCTCAGCTTTGATTTTCATTAAATGTAACGTACTTCTTTTTCTTGGCTAAGCTCTCTATCCTCTCCAAATGTTGATTATCATCAGAATGTTTTGAGCTCTATTGGCTCTTCTGCTAAATGATCTCGATGTATTAATCCCTGCCCAATAAATCAAATTCTTCTGTCAGGAAATCCTTTTTTTTGGCTGGACCTATTGTCATCCTATTTTTTTTCCTGAAGTATGTTCTGTTGCTTAATTTCTGATTTCTGGAATAATTTCATGTTTTCCCATTTTTTTTCAAGCTGTTGCGTTTCGTACTCTACCGGTTCATGAGACGCCAATAGCGCCGCATCTCAAATAACAGCAGTTTTTAATAGTATTTCAGCTAAGAGTTCATACTTTCATTTGATTCAAGGCACTTGCAGTTGCTTCTTCTTCTCTTGTAGAATCCGGATATATAACAATATATTGGATTGTTCAATTCTTAAAAGCATAAGTCTGGATTTTCATTCTTTACTAATTTAAATATTTGCCTAATTCTTCAAATAAAAACTTACCAATTGATCTAACTATGCTTAATAATCCTATACACATTGTGCCGTTTTATGTGACCTAAAAAAAGTCGGCAATAAGCCCATGCCAGAACCCAGTAAAATTCAAAGAGTTAGTGCACCCATTATGTATTCGGATATTTTTTTATTACTATCGAGTATCACCTTTATTAAATCGTGAAAAAATGGGGGCTCACGACGCGACGTGTAATACAAAATTACCGATCAAAGTATAAACTATTTGCATAATATAATAAGCTAGTTTGAGTTTTAGTAGTAGATGTCATTGACTTAATTGAATAATATTTTAGCATTGCACCCGCTTCATTTATATGAATAAGTAGTCTTCTCTTTGATGAAAACTTTAAATGCTACTTTAAATTTTTAGAAAATTTAGTTTTAAATTAGGACATATTACTATTGCGGCTCTGATAAGATTATTGTAACATTGAAAATGCTTCTGCATAGGGCCTCAAATCATGAAAAAGTGCATACTACATTTGCCATAGGGCGTCATACGCGTGAGAGATGAGAGTGTTTGTTTATAAGGACGCCTTAATAAGGCGCCCGCATCTTTTTTAAATTTTTGCCTTGCATCGAAAAGCAAAATAAAAATATGAAATAACGTGCAATATAATAAGCTTCCATGGATTTTGACGTTATGTGTATTTGTATATCATCTTCCACAACGGACATACATTCTTACTGCAAAGTTTTTTACATATTATATTATCCCATCAAATCCAGCCACAAGGGCCTAAACCTTCATCTATAACACGATTTCATTAAATTAATTTGCCACAAGAATCTCCTTTTATAGCTGACATCTTTTCAAGCTACTTTATTTAAGTGGTGTAAAAAATGTTATTTTAAAATCTATGATAAAACAATAGAAATTTCAGAAAAATCGGAAAAATATAAAGTGGTTGAATCTTGTGCACAACGGAACTCTACAGAACGTGACTTCTTTAAATTTAGGCCGCTCAAGCGTAGCAGACCGTCTTTATTATATCAAAAACGAGTATTAAAGTGTCAGTTGTCGTACGTATATGCCTAAGCCGAAGAAATTTGTAGAAAATCAATTGAGTCATGAAATAATATTGGGCCTGGATAATAGGATTGCGAAAAAAATCGAATAACTGCTGAAATCTAACAAAATAATATTTTTAATAAATTATGGCGCCAGACTAAATACTTCATCATTTTGTACCGCCGATTTTATATTTCCAGCCCATCGAAGTGCCTTCGAAAGTTATGATTTGCTATATTCTATATAGATCTAATTAGTGAGTGCGAATAATAATTTTATTAATTAAATACAGCAAGAACTAAAGAAATAATGTTATTATCGCAAAACTTTTGATTCAATCCCAATTTTAACATGGATCAAACATTCTTTTGTTTATTACAAGTTACAAAGATGTTTATAAGTCGAGTCAGTTTGAACATTTATAAGGCAGTTATAGCTTTTTATTTGTTGGCAGCGGGTAGTACGGCTATAAGAGTAACACTGTGAGAGCCCGAAAAAATCAAATATTTAGTACTTCCCGCGAAAAGAGTTAACTTAAAAAATATAGTTTATACAACAGAATAGGTATAAAATCTATATAAGAAGTCATAACAAAGGTGCTACTATTTTTGGATCCACAAAAGCTTTGGAAAAATGATTTGCAGTATATCGATGAATGATTTCTACGACATTCCTATGAAGATATTCAGAGAGACGAAGAGAGCCCATCATATGGATATTATCACACAGATAAAAGAAAACCACTTCTTTGCAGGTCTATTACATATCAACATTGCTTTTCAAGAGTTACTATTAGGATTGTTAGAAAATAATATAATTACTAAGAAAATAGAAAATATAAAGAAATTTTTCTGGCATTAATACTTTTGAAACTTTTCAAAAGAAGGTGGAAATAATTAATTGAACGCTACTTTGGTGATCGTGTAAATTATATAGAACACAAAATATCGTCCTCCATCCATAAAACATTTTGGAATTTTGTAGTAGTCAGTATAATTATCAAATTCAGTAATAATACAGCGCAACAAAATAACTTTTTGTGCGGGAATAGTAGGAACTAATTTTGATTCTTTTACTGTGCGAAATCCAAAAATACCAACTTTTTTTCTATAGCAGCTCGAACTTTTAGGTACAAGTTAATTGATACTGGGTCTAAAAATAATAATGAAATAATGATATATTTAGAGGCCATAATTAAAATTTCGCACCTGAAATTAGAAGCTAATTGGCAAGTTTCAGATATTTGGATATTTTCCATGACCATAAAATCTGGCATTCCTATACCTGCGTAAACCCAAAACGACGTAGTTTTGTGAATTATTCAAGCGTTTTTGTTATGTATGTGGCTAGTACACTTTAAGAAAAAAATAGAAGAATGTAGTTTGCTTGTCTATTTTCGCATTCACTTGAGTGACAGTATAAATCTTGGGCTCCACATTTTGTATGTAAGGTATGAGTTAAACATTTGCTACAGCGGGCACACGATACATAAAGCGGGCAGAAAACCAAGAACCATCACACTGGCAGCTTTTTTTGTCTCAAAGATGTCAATCAGGCCAATAGACATAAATAGACTAATCCTGATCTAGATTCAGCGGTATATATACGTGACAATAGCAGCTATTCAACTATCATCTACTTTGGAAATTATCGATATAGTTTCGCAACATCAACGATTGAATATGAGCTGAAGCTTGTCTGTTCTTTTACTCGCCTTAATATTTTTGAAATCGATACTTCTATTAGAATTCACCGTGAGGAATTTCGTTGTTCTGCGGTTACCGTTACCAAGATGACATCTTAAAAAGAATGATAGCTTGGAATTCCACGCCTTCCTATTCAGCAACGAGAACTAATTTTCAAGACACTACATTCCGTATAATATTTATATTTTAGTTTTCCAAGCAAACGTATTTCCGTCACAACTTTTCGCGCATACATATCAGGGATATTGCTCTAATGCCGGTATATCTCCATTAATCGACAGCAGGGTATTTGAGCGGAGCAGATTCCCATAATATAACGGCACCATAAATAAAATGGGTTTTCCACAGGCGCTATTAAAATTGATCCATATTTTTCTATATAGAGACGGCATGTAGTGACAGCGCAATTTATATCCAAAACAGATTCGTCGCGTCTCTCACGGCATGAAACCAGGTAAAATATTGATGTGTCTAAAAGATAACACAGATTTTCGATAGAGTTGGCTATACATGTATTACAATATGGCATGTTTAAAATATCGTTGAAATAGATATATAATAAAAAAGTTCGACCTTGCAGTACATAACTTAGCTTTTAATATGTAAATAACGTTAAATTTCAGATACCAAAATTTGTTAAATTGTTAAATTTGAGTCTAATGAGTCCCCTCTGCTGATTATAAAAATATTGGTAATATTGAGTGGCCTTTAAAAATATAACCGGTTAACAATTTGCTTGCCATATTGAACATATTTATCACAATCGCCTTATAATACGTACATTTTGGACAGATAATCTGGGTGATACAACAGCACATTAGTTATTTATTTTTAATGCCGGAGAAAATACAGGTTCCTAGGTTTATAAGATATGCTTAGCACTTATCAGCTTGATGAGCGTGTTATAATATATTTTCTTATCATGTAACGTGTTTCACTATTTTCACCCATTTTTCTCATCTCAGTGCAAATTAGTCAATTAAGTATATTATAAAATAATAACAAATGTTCTGGTTTTCCCAATAAATCATGATGACATTTTAAATTATTTTTACCGTTTATTTAATTTCTTTAAGGGCGTATATACATT
The DNA here is from genome assembly GCA_016904865.1 of Pissodes strobi. Taxonomy (NCBI): domain Eukaryota; kingdom Metazoa; phylum Arthropoda; class Insecta; order Coleoptera; family Curculionidae; genus Pissodes; species Pissodes strobi. Next base: position 138,174 of record MU184019.1, read on the forward strand.
TTTTACAACATACGTGTGATAACGCTTTATTAGCGTACTTATGTGATTACCCAACACATTGTGCAAATTTACCCCACTTATACCGTAAATACCTATCAAAATCAAACATTTCTATAGACATATCCGATTGTCTATCTCACGTATTCAAATACTTCTTCTTATGATATTCTTTAAATTCCAAATAACTAGATAAGAAAATATTTACAATTATAGGCAATGGCAATGAACTAAAAATGTTAACTCTCATGTACGACTATTTCAATAAGAGTTCAATTTGGGTACAGCATATGTTACATAAATTAGGTTTGGAATTCACTGCGTTGTGTTAAAGATACATCGCAGATTTGTTCTGCTGATATTCCAACGAGCTTGGATAGCTACCTAAAATATAGAGTATTAAAATCCTCTAGGACACATTCCTAACGTTCTCTAAACTCAACTAAAAATACAAATTTTAAGAGATTTTAACACAATGTGTTTGTTTTAGCGAAGGTGGTATACATATTATAACTCTTTAAAATAACTGTATTAAGAAGTTTCTGCAACTAATACTATATTTTAAAATTGGAAAATTCTTCTCCTTAGTCGAATAGTAAGATAAAGCGGTTTTATTGGCTATTAGCAATATAATGACTCACAGCTCAACAAACAGAGAAAGAAAAACTGACTTTAAATATATTTGATGTTCTGATTCCAAATACACCACCTTTATCGAAGCAGCAATTAAAAAGGCAAAAAATAACTAAAATTTGTGTTGCATGGATGTATATTATCCATGGCCGAAAATCCGACCTCTTTATATCCACCACGAACTAATTAATACCCCCGCTCACAAGCCCGTGTCCATATCTGCCTTACTCGGCTCAGCTTACTATTGAGTTTTCTTAAGTGAAGTTGTGCTATATTCGTGTGTAATTTCTGCGTTTTTGTATAATGTAAAACATTAAATTGACGCTTGGACATTAACAAGCAGACGTAGCTGTGTGAATCATCCAGACGTTTTTTGTTATGTATGTGGAATACAATTTAAGAGAAAATATAAGACCTATTTCGGAGTTTCTGAAGAGGAGTTATCCAGTCTTTTTTTGTAATTCACTTGTGAAATCAGAAAAAATCTTTTTTGATCATTTGCGACAGTGCAGTTAAAAAGAGTTGGTGCTTAAGGTCCGTAAAACCTTGGAATGAATTAAGAAACCATCACGATGATTAATATTTTTGTCTGGAAAATATAAAAGCAAAAATAGACCCTAATGGACATATCCTGATCTAGATTCGGCAAAGAGATCTTTACTGCATTCTGAAGAAATACGCTTCTTCGCATGATTCAGCAGGCTGCCAGGACTCCTGGAAGATGATACAGAATCTCCAACGGCTAATTAAAATCAAAATGTAAAATCAGAAGCAAATTCAACAAGAACTGAGTGTACTGATTAGAGAACTGAACCTCTCAAAAGCTCTCCTCAAACCTGCTTTATTCAGATACTAATATAATATTTTTATTACGCATGCATCATAATCAACGATTATCGCACGCTGCAGCGTGCTTAGAATGATGTTTATGATGCGCCTACTTTTTTAAAAGTTGCTATAGAAACATTTGATCATGTCAAATGTGACAGATTAATGTATTCGTCAATATATCCCTTAAGTTTAATATTTAAATCATTTTTGAGATTATGATGCATTCGTAATAAAAAATAGCGTATGATATACGTGTATAAGGGGCCTTTAAAGCCCTCGCGACTTACGAAACACTCCGCTGCGCGTCGTGTTTTGAAATATGTCGCGCGTGCTTTAAAGGCCCTCTTATACACTTATATCATAATATACTATTTTATTACGAATGCATCATAATCAACGACTATCGCACGCTGCAGCGTGCTTAAAATGATATTTATGATGCGCCTACTTTTTTAAAGGTTGCTATAGAAATATTTGATCATGTCAAATGTGACAGATTAATATATTCGTCAATATATACCTTAAGTTTAATATTTAAAACATTTTTGAGATTATGATGCATTCGTAATAAAAAATAGCGTATGATATACGTGTATAAGAGGCCTTTAAAGCTCTTGCGAATTACAAAACACTTCGCTGCGCGTCGTGTTTTGAAATATGACGCGCGTGCTTTAAGGGCCCTCTTATACACTTATATCATAATATACTATTATGGTAGAGCGGATCAGTCTCAGTTGCGCTTCCTCTCTATGAAAATTAACCTGGTATTCTGAAGCGATTTAATAGAACTCTTAGAAAAATGGGGTTTTTAGAATACACACCAAACGAGTGGCGCCGTTTTATTAACAGTTCAGAAGGTAGTTTGGAATGTGTGCGTCTACATAACTATCACAAATTTAGCTGAATACCCGATGGACATTTTATTAGCAGGAAGTAGTGATGCCGTCGAGTCGAGAGATTCTCGTCTCTCGTCTCGTCTCGTCTCGTCTCGACGAGACGAGAGAGGTATTTTCTCTCGAATGAAACCCCGAGACGAGACGAGAGAAAGATGCTCTCTTGTCGAGAATTTCTCGTTTTTCTCTCGGTCTCTCGAGCAAAAAATTGGCATAATAATAAAAAAAAAACAAAACATATTTATGATTTTTTTCATACATAAGTAATTTGGTGATACCTATTGTATTAAATTCGGAGTTAGCATACACATTTTCCACACTTATGGTCGGTTACCCAATGTCGAGTTAACTCGTAACTCGCGAGTTACCCTCGATTTTTCTATAGAAAACCCGCGGGTTAAACCTAACTCGTTATTGAGAAACCGGCCCTTAGGGATTTTTAAGGGTGAAAAAGGGTGGTGGTCATTGAAAAAAAAATACAAATGGGATATTGTGATACCTTATTTGGAAGGTGTTATCGAATACCTTATGATGCCAAAATATTAGATTCACATAACCCTTCAAAACGGCATGTCGCCATTATTTTTTTTATTACATTTTTGCATTTTTGACATGCTCTAGAATCAAAAGGGTTTAACATGGGAAATAAAAAAAGGATTTGTAAATATTATGCGATTGCTCTTAAAAGTGTAGGATCTAAGATCTAATAGGGCAAGATCTTATAGGATAGGACAAAATAAGATAGCGAATGTGCAAGTTGTTTTTTTTTTATTTTATACCATTTTGATTCTGTAGAATCTCAACAATGTAAATGTTTAAAACGTTGCCATTTTGTTTGAGCTAATAATAAGAATAAGAACAAAATGAAAGATTTTTTTTTCAATTTCATCAGTAAAAAAATCGTTTATGTAGTAGTATTCCCTCCAAAATCTTAATTTTGGAAACATTTCCAACAACTTTTCTTTTACCTTTTCTATATTCTTTTTATTTAGATATTATTGTAACCTGTATAATTTCTAATTTATGATCGCGCTAATAAAAATAGTATTCTATTCTTTAATGCCCTTGTCCTAACAGGTGTAAAGTAGGCGGTTTTTAGAAATAAGAACAACAATAGAGATCTTGCCAATTTGCTGTAATATAAAAATTGTAATTAAATTTAAATTCTAATATGTTTTCAAATTTAAATCGAAATTTAAATTATTTTGTCTAAGAACCAGAAGAATTTTATTTATCATACAGTTCACAATATAAATCGAGGGAGTTACATTTCCATAAATATGTGTTATTGAAAATGTCCCGCACACTTACTTACCTTTGTCTTACCTCTTTCTATAAAAAAAAATAAAACGCCAATCTTAAACATTTATTTTCATTTTAAAGGCACAAAAAGGATTATGTTAAAAACAACCAAAATAAAAAAAAACAAAACCTAGTGTTGGTTGTACAGGGAGATTTTTTATAATGTCCACCCCTCGGTCCACCCCCTTCAACTTTTTTGTGCCACTGTGTAGAACAAAATGTTGACTGGAAAGTTATAGCGTTTGAGAAGTAGTTTGTGCACAATACATATTTTTCTATACATACAGAGTGTTGCAGATTGCTTAAAAATACGTTGCATTGAATTAAAGGAATGTTTCTACAGCATTTAAAAAAAAAATAAGGTTACTATAAATTGTACACAATGAACACGTAGCAAGCTACAGCTTAAATAAATCTTTAAAATTTTTATTGTAAAATTTAAAGTATAAAAATAAAATTAAAAAGAAGCAATTAAAAAAATCTATTATTTAAATAATTTTAAATAAATTTTCTTTCTTTTTAAAGCTTTATCCGCCAGAGTTAGAATATATCAATAATCTGATTTTTCATACCAAGAAATCCCCGTATGCCAATTTTCAAGGTAATACGCCAAGAAATGCATAAATATTAAACATAAACGATTTTTAAAATTAACACCCTGTGGATAAAGAAAGGACCTATGTTATAATATACTTTTAATTTATAAAATAACCCAAGGGATAACCCCCTTTAACCCTGTGTATTTTGTTGTTTTATGCTTTTTTAAATTGAATATATAGTATTTACGAGAGGGTCGAGACGAGACGAGAGAAGGGTTCTCTCGAGCGAGAGAAAGCGTTCTCTCGCCGAGACGAGAGACATATTTTCTCTCGGCTGACGAGACGAGACGAGAGAAGGCCTATTCTCGTCTCGTCTCGTCTCGACGGCAACACTAGCAGGAAGTAAGAATACTAGACAATATTAGTAGTCTGAAAAAAATAGGTATGAAGAACATTGAAATTGAAAATACATAATATTCTGTTTTTCCATGTCTTTAGAAGAGCGTAGCTAAGGATCAGCCCTAGGTATAAAAAATTACCTTTAAAATAAGTGCCACGACTCAAGGAAGATATACTGTAATCAACGAACATTTGGTTGGGAGGAGCAATCATATTTCTTCCATTGCATATAAATTTGGGCTCATAAAGCAATTTGTGAACGCATCAAATCTAGGGACCATGTTTTGGTTATTTGGAACGTAAATTTCTAGGGATTAGCACAAAGAAAAACGAAAGCCGCATTATTTGATTGTTCTGAGTTCAGGCGGCTTATTAAATATGCACAATTTACCGCCTAAATCATCGAAATTGAATCTAACTCCTCATTTGTTCAAATAGTACAATTTTTTCTTTGAAATCATAAGGTAGAATGTTACATGGAAAAACTGAAAATATGATTTCCAGGTTTATATTCTCGGTTGTACCATGAGCATAAAAGTTCACCACCTCCATAAACATTTAGATCGATGTTCAGAAAACTTAGGTGATTTTGGTGAATAATAGATTCTATCAGAACATGCGGAAAATCGATATCAAGGAAAATGGGATAGCCACACTTCAAAATTAATATAAAAAAAAATATAAGTGATGTTATGAATGTATTGTAACCAGCAAAGTTTATAGGCGACGTAACTCTGAAATAGGCGAGGACGTGATAACCTTACAAGGCGAGTGGCGCGCGGCGGCAGAGGGAGTCATAAAGTTATGTAACATGGATTATGGACTATACTGGCGAGAGTTTAAGATATAATGTGAAAATATTAGTGGCTGTAATAATATTGCCGAAATAAAACGTGTTAGTGAAAAGTGTTATTTACAGATCAGAAGTCGGAATAACCTGCGAACTGTGTTATTTGTTGTGGAGAACCGTGAAAAACGCGCTTTCGACGATAAGAATCACGTTGGTGTTTTCTTTACTTTGTGACTGGCAGTATCACAAAAACTCTTAAGAATTTTCCGGCGTTTTTTGCTATCCTTGACAGTAGACTGATATTTGACGATTTTTGAGATAGTCACGATAATAAGTGCGTGTGCTGATTAATGGTTATTGTAAGAATTGTGGCGTATTTTAACTGTGATATCTTGTGTCTAAATACGTTTTTGTTTTCAAGTGAATGCCTATGGAGGAAGGCAGAAGTGACGAGTTAAAGCTCGATTACGAACTTGAATTTGAGCGACGGTGACCAAGGCGAAGGCGAATCGGCAATGAAAGACGAAACAGTCTCCATGGTACATAATCTGTTGAAAGGCGGTTTGACAGCTAGTATCCAGAAGATTATGGAGGCGGAAATTGTAAAGGCGATAAAGCAAAAGGTTGCCGTTGGTACTGGCGGTACCAAGGGCAACAGAACAGGCGAAAAATCAGGTGAGAGCATTTCTCAGGCGATAGTAGAGCATGCTCGTAACAAAAGGGCGGACTCCATATTACCATAATTTATTATTACTAGTTCATTATTATCTAGTAGTGTGTACGCACACGGCATTCATTTGCCGATTGCGTTCGCTACTTCAGACGTACTCTGAAGGCTTAAATTTGTATCATTCAAAACAGTAGTTGTGTTTAAGCATGAACTTAATATGAGTACGAATATATTTTAAACCAATTGTGGCATAAAAAAATTAATCACTTGAGCCCAAATGGGGCAACGTTTATTTATCAATTCATACCCATCTAAAATCATTTATATTACACGGAAAGCTTTTAAACACTAACAAATACAGCCAGTGCCCGAATTTTCACGTCTCAAATAACAATTTTTAAAAGTCAACTACATGAAAAAAATTGAGCCAAGTCTTTGATAGAAAGGTATCGAAAGTAAAGGATACATTTGAACAGTTACTCAAACTAACCCAATCATGGTATCCTATATTTTTGATGTTTTCAGATCATAATTTGCGTTGTCAAGGAAATGAATATCTAAAAATTTATATCGCTTCTAAAGTATTTTATTTAATTAATAATTGGTAAAACTAGAACTAGAAACATTGGACTTACTCACTGAAAAAAATAAAGTAATTTAACTATGGATACACTTAGTATGAAACCACATTTCTTGTTTTTTCATGATTTTAATTAAACCGTAATTTTCCAAATTATATAGCATAGCGCACACAAGGCAGCTTGTTTGCAAAGGGGTTGTTAATGCCTTATTAAACCCTGTTGACTCTTGTGAAAGTAATGCACTATTTAACTAACTTAATAACATGTCTGCAGCGTTAGGTTATTACGTAGTGATATCCGAATATGTAGCGTTCAAGCTTTTCTAGCAGTTGCCTTAGGGATAATAATTATAATAATAATTATAATATCAATTAGACAACGAGCACAATAGGTAGACGAAATAAAAAACCGCCTGCCTAGGGAGAAACCGGAGCACACCAGACGAAAAATGGAAAACGATAATAGTAATAATAATAATCCAACAGCTACAAAACATATTGGAAATGAAACAAGAACTAAAAAGGGAAATGAAAACAACTTTAATAATCCGGGGAGGTAGCAATCCAGAAACATACTTCTGAAATTATACCATAAGAAAATAAAACAAGACACGATGAACAGATAAGTTATTGTGACCAACTTCGCACTATATGCAGCAGCCTCAGCAGTATTAACATGTAACAATCAGAAAACATTAGAATAAAACCTAAAAATCAAAGATAATAAACATACCTAAGAGGCAAAAGAAAATATTAGCAATAGTATATTTCAGCTAAAAGCAGACATAGAAATAAAAAGAAATTTAAAAAAATATTGAAACACATTAAAGATATATCAATAAAGAACAAGCAATAAAGAGCCTTTAGACACATTCAAATAAAAACTAACTGCATTCTAAGCAGCTCTACACACTAAAGCGGAGTTTTGTCCACAGTACCGATACAGAATTATTGCACTCGCGCGTTTCGCTAGCCATTTTAGCATCATCGTGAGATGATTAAAACTTAATTTAAAATCTACCTAACTTCCTTTTATACTAAATGTTTGCTCAATCAAAGACCAAACCTGGAATTCCACTAGTCAGGCTCGATCAACCAATACAATGGACTATACGGAATAGGCCTTCTATCTCTTCTATAGTCCATTGTATTGGTTGATCGAGCATGACTAGTGGGATTCCAGGATTGGTTCCTTTAGTTCCCCTTAATTAAGCAAACATTTAGTAAAAAAGGGAGTTGGGTAGATTTTAAATTTACTTTTAATTATCTTCTGATGATGCTAACATGGTTAGCGAAACGTGCGTCAAGTGCAATAATTCTGTTTCGGTATTGTGGATAACTCTTCGTTTTAGTGCAATTTGCCGAAGGTTCCCAACCCCACATGCCTTTACACAGATACAAACATTTTAACGACAGAAAAATGGATCGCACTCTCATCAACAGCACTGAAAATTTATTTGATAAGAAGACAGCCACGAGGGAAATTAGAGTAATACGACAAAGTTGGAAAAATCTCCGAATGCTGAGGAGGAATGTGAAATTAATATAACGTAATCATACAGTATCATAAATTAAGGAAGAAGAAAATAGACAAGAAGAGAAGAGGAACAAACAAAATACGAAATAAAAACAGCGGTACTGGCCAAAATAATTATAAAAAGACACATAACTGTAAATGCTCCTGAACAACTCTGGTACAAACTTTTGGTATCATTGACATATAAACACTTAACTATTCAAATAAATATGCTACTAGAAAACCCACATCTATTACAATTCCAAGTAAAATGAGTAATATGAACAAAAGCGTAAATTGAAAACATAGTAAATCCACCTTATTATTTACCAATATCATAATTTCAGAAGAAAATATATCAATACTGCTAAAAGTATAATACAATTTCAAAATACCAAAAGGGCTGCAGAAGGAACGGTCAAGGTTGTAAGGAGTAGTCAGTAATAGACCCTGTATTAATTAAACAAACAGGAAAACAACAAAGGAACCTATGAAAATGTTACGTAGATTACAATAAAGCTTTCGACTCTGTACTACATTATTGATTAAATAAAAAACTCATTTAACAACAGGAAAGAAGTAATCATAAAAATTAAAAGAGGAATCAGTGAAGAATATTCACTAAACGCATTGTGGTTCTTTTTTTGCCTGAATCTACACTGCATCACATTAAATAACACAAAATATGATTTTCAGATCAAACACCAGAATAAAGTAGAACAGAAAATGAAGCACATTCTTTATATAGACGACATAAAAATTTATACACAAACAGAAACACAAATGAGATGACTACTAAATATAATAAACGAAAAAATGGCAGAATATGGAATAAAATTTGAAATTGGCAAGTGCTAAACCTTACATATAGAATTAGGCAAATGGAAAAATGAAGTCGATATAGAAACTCTGAAGAACGGAAAAACACACGACAATAAAAAAACAAGTAACTTAATAATATAAGAAAACGCCTAACACTATACTTCAATACAAAATTAAATAAGAATCTATTTGAATTAATTAATAGTGTTTGTCATTCCGCTCACATATCTTATGGAATAATAAAATGGGCAACATACCTAGAAAATATGAGTATCCTCATACAATCTGAACTATGGGAATATAGAAATCTACCAACAAACTCATGCAAAGACAAACTTTTTATAGACAGGAAAGAAGGAGGAAGAGATCTCATAGACGTTCATATGTCAGTCACGAAACACTTCTACACTAAATACAATACCTCATTGCACAAAGAATTCACACAAGCAGCCAAAAGTGCTGAACCACTCACAAAACTGAACTGCAACATAACGGGCTGTAAATTTACGGTACAAGACCAGGTATTAGGCGCCAAGGACTACAAAAATATATTATGAAAAAAGAATAGATATTAGTATAACCTATACAAAATATATAAATATAATAATAAATATATAAATAAATGGAAATAAGACAGTATTGAAATTTTTAAGAAATCTCATAAAAATTTGGATGTTACTACAAATAACCGGGCGATTAATGTTTCAAGTAATCTCGTCGCAGCTTGCCTTTTAATCAGGATTTTCTTTAAAAGGCTACAAAGTTTGTGTTATTAATATTTGTAACAAATAATCAGTTAATATAGCCATTATTTATTTTGGCATTTTTTATTGAATGCTCTTTTCATGGACTTAATGTGATCAATTTAAAATCAGTAAGATAGGAGAACGCACGGTAATAACGCAAAATGACTGGGATAAGAAAGAAGTTCTTATTTCACAAGTGAAGAAAAAACAAGTTACTCTCCTTCTAGCCAAAAATCCATTTAACAGATTATACACATTTTATTGTACTATACTGTGTAGGTATCTGATATGTTGGAATTGGTCTTAAAAAAATATACCTTGTGAATTTTCGCTGTAAGCTCACAATATTCTCAACTTTAAATTGACAGCCTTCAGATAAACAAGTAATTTCAATACTTCGAAGCGATCCCAGTTTGAAATTGTGTTCATGTATATAATACATGAATCTCATACTACATTTCCATGCGATAATAAATTATAGCAATTCAAGCTTTAAAATCGATTTCTAAAAACTATCTAAAGGATGTACATGCACGAGTAATCAACGAAATAGCAATGATATAAAATTCGTTAATCGGAAATAAAACGTTGTTTGCTTTGTTTCCCATTTAGTCTTATGCTTTATTTTTACATTCGCATATGTGCTCGATACAAAAGTTTAACAGAGTTGGACTAATGAGCACGTAGTAATTTAGTACATCAGGTCCGTCGGGAGAACACGATAATAAAATACAGATAAAAATGTTCCAAAAAAGGAATACGATCGTCGAAAGTAGGATTTATTTCCCAAAATTCACTCTCAGTGTACGTGACTTCTGATATCACTAGTAAAAGAAGTTTTCGGTTATTTGATTCCGGCATCTATATCGTCGTCTAAGATGTCTTAAAGGCATTAAAACTTTACGACCTTGGGTGCTATGTTAAAATAACTCTTGGTTTGAAACTAGATATAAAAATGCCTCGGACTAAGAAAATGACTGATTTGAATGATATTATTTCTTTTTAAGGGACAAAGATTTTTATCTTCAGCTAGAAGCTTGACAGGTTGTCACTTCAATTAATCGACAGTTTGCCAACTAATTAAACTTTTTGTCCATTCTAGTTTGAGGTACTTTACTACACATCATAAGAACTCAGTCCCCGGACATGACTTTCTTGCGAAGGTTACCAATTTTATAAACAATTTTCAGTTATACATTTTGATCTAGGTTTTATGCTTTCAGTTGAAGATGGTATCCGAGACAAAATCTTAATAAAGTAGGCCTAGCAGGCAAGTTGTAATGTTTCATTTCGCCTCGGTTCAAAGAAAATGATAATAAAATACACATACAAATGGTGCAAGAAAATATACAGTTATAAAAAATTCAGTTGCAGTTTACGTGTCTAAGCGTTGCGAGGTAGAAAGGTTTTTAGAAAATTTGATTCCACAGGGTCTATATACTCATGTAAGATGCCTTAAGGGGTTTTCTATGCAATGCGCTTTAGTGCTATGACAAAAAAATGTTAGTCCTTTCGCTTCTCTGACAGGTTGCATATGCCTTTTATTAGGAGTAAGATTAAGAGGGAAAATTTAATATAAATATTACCAGTATTTCAGTCAGATTTTTCTCCTACTCCTATCAGGCTGCCGACTGCTATCAGATTGCATTTAGGAAAACATTGATACAAAGAGTGAATTATGGATTTTAAAATGGAATTTGAATTTATTGTTTCTGCATTTAGCGGGGTTCATCTTTTATAGGTAATAGAATAAAAATAATGTTTGAAAGTTAACATATGATGCAAATTATCAGAATAGCTTCAGCCATTTTCAAAAGAATAATATTATTAAAGAGAACTTCTTCAAGTTATTAGCGACGACTAAAGTATTTTGGTATTTAGTTTATACTGTCTGCAGCGTTGTCTCAAAGATATATTTTGTTAATAATTTGCGCTCCTAAAGAATAACATATAACATAAAACGTTTTTAATTGCAGCGTATCTCGCAATGGTAATTAAATGACCTTATACATTTTAATTCTTATATCAAGATGATGACGAGAAAATATCTATTTAGACCGAGGCCAATATTCTTCATTAAGACCAAGATCAAGAATATGGAAACAAATGCAGATCAACAGGGCTTCATTCCCCCTCTTGCCTAGGCCGTATGAAACTATACTACTAGTACTAAAGCTGCATGCATGCATGCCTTTTAAAAGTGTAGATATTCGATTATAAAATTACATGCTTATTTGCACTCTATATAACCTTTTCAAAATATTCATTGGGGCGAGTCTATTCTTCTTACACAGATCTCAGAGCCAGTTTAATTAGAAGATAATAAAGGGCGTGTTAAGAGGGGTTTATCCTTAATAATGTAACAAAAATAGTGTCTGAAATCCTACATGTGACGCAAATTAACAGAATAAATTTAGACATTTTCAAAAGGATATCATTATAATAGAGAACTCGTTTATGTTATAGCCGCTAATTTAAAGCATTCTGATTTTTAACCAATAATGTCTACAGCGTTTTTTCAAATATAAAATTTGTTGATAATGAGCGGTCGCAAAGCAGAACAATTTACTTCAAATATTTTTAATTGCAACGTATCCCGCATAGGCAATTAAATGATCTTGTAAAATTTACTTAATGCATCAAAATGATGACGAGAAAACACTTATTAAGACCCAGGCCCGGACTTTACGAAACTTTACCTTGAGATTGTTCATTAAGGCCAAGACCAGGTACATAGAAATAATTACAAAACTTGCCTAGGCATTACGAAACTAACTTGCAGGATTTAAAAGTGTAGATATTCGATGACGAAATATCATGCTTATCTCCACAATATACTCTTTTCTAAATATTTATTGAGTGCAAGTGTGTTCTTCTGACTCAAGTCTCCGAGTCCGTTTTTAAGACTCACAAACATTACTAACTAACTCATTAGCGCGAACGTACCTATTTATGCTGGTAAAAAAGATCTCATCGTAAACTGTCAATTATCTGTTAAATAGATAAGTTATTTTGGGTCAAATGGATACAAAAGTAAGTTTTATTTTATGTAAAATGATGGCTCCACATTTATATAGTAAACTGCGCGGCGGATAAGTTTTGATAGCATATTTGCTATATTCATGACAAGTATATTATGAAAATTCGATCCCAAAATAACTAACCTACCTGGTAGGTTTTTTGCCCTTAAAATGTGTGCAAATTTGTGACGATCATGATGGAGATATATCCCACCTAGGTCCAGTTATGTTGCGGGTAGAAAGTGAATTAGTCCCAGCTAACATTTATAATCATAGAATGTTCATTGACGAAGACTATGTTTCAGATTCTAGCAACGTTATTTCTAAATGCTGCTCTGAATTGGCCTTTTATTGAAGATGGCATCTGTAGGTAATATTTTGAAAATTGTCTATGATTTTCTTAGCCAAAACTCCTGTACTTTCAACAAGGAACCTATATTGTAGTTGAAACGTCAAAATGGTTTTGTTGTAGATGATCTGAGTCATTATGTTTTTATTCTCACAATTAATAGTTACTGGGAGTGAATCAGAAGTTGTTATTAACCATAAATTTAGAGTTGTTGGATATGGTAGTCTTTGGCGAAAAGAAGAGAAGTCTGACAGGTTCTTGGTAGGTGTTCCAGATATTTTAGAAGTCAGGCTTCACATATGGCATCTCTATCAATTAGATATGAATAGAAACATACAAAGAAGGTTACAGTAAAAAAAATCCGATGAGAGAAATATATGGAAAAACTATTTTTCACATGTTTTTTGATGAGAAGGTATTAAGCAACATACAAGTGCAGCCCACTTCAGAACTTGAGAATATCTAACAGTGAACTGATTGTAGTATTTGTAGGCACGTTACTTTCAGGATATATTGAATATCCAAATAAGCCGATATACTGGTCATGTTCCTAGGATTTGGCCCACCTCATTCCGCCCCCAGCAACGCCTGTCAGTTAGTCACGACAGACGGCAACATCGCACCTGAACATCGCTTTACAAGGACCCCTTTGTTTGGCGTTCTGCTCACTGTGGAACTCATTCCCAGGACATCTGTTTCCCCCAAATTACAACTTAGAGCTACTTAAGAACCATGTCAATCAACATCTTCGCACACACACCGTTCGTCGAGTGCCATAGGATCTCCCTTTAGTGTATGTGACATTGCCATAAAAAAAATACGATACTGATGTCCCGAAAACATTATTTGAAAGCATGCGGCTCAATAGGTTTTAGCTCATTTTGAGGTATTTACGCCTCCAAAATAAAAGCAAAATTGACAATGAAAATAAGCTATATAAATTATAGAAGCTAAATGAAAGCACCAAATATTATGTTGGCTTAGATGAATAAATTAGTATCGATGAAATCATTATACCATAGTATGGAAAACATTTTGTTGAGCAACTTATCAAAGACAAACCAATCCGATTTGATTTTAAAACTTAAGTGTTGTGCACGAATAATTGATATATAGTTATTTTTGATACATAATAATATGCTGAAAAAATAAACCAGCAGTATTTGGTCTGGGAACTGTTATATTAAATTTGATGAGACCAGCTGAAATACCACCTAATTGTGGCTATAAAATTTCTATGGACTTCACTTTCATCAAACTTCTCAACCATCTGTTTTCATTAGGATATGGTGCAACGAGTACTTTAGTTTTGAGTCTTTTAATAGGTATGGTCAAAAATCAAATAAGAAAAAGGATTACAGCAACACCACCTTGTGATATTGGGAAAAAGAAAGACGATATGCTCATTGTGGAAAAAATGCAATATTTAGATATCTGTGTTAAAGGTCAAAGAGCTTTGCATCCTAAAAAATGTATTTTATGTGCATAACGTTCGATAAAACCAAACCTCTACTTTTTGTAAGTAATAAATTTAGAACAAAAATTTGCTAAGAATATATTTTTACTTTACGCCCATTATACAGGTGTCACGATAAAAAGCTGTGTTTTCTAAAATTCAAAACCTTATGAACTAATAGATTAAGGAACTCTAATTCGCACTGCTAACTTAAGGTACAGTTTAATTTACTTTTATTTCGAAATTAATTTTTATTTTTTGCTTGTTTTAAAATAAATTTTGTATACAAATTTACTAATTTTTCCCCTTTGGAAATTACTAATGTATATTAATTATTTAGTATATGAATAGAAGTCAGGATTCCCTAAATTATTATATCCCAATAGAGTATCGCGATTTTATCAGCGTAGCAGTACTTGTTGACATATATACGCTAAATCGTAAATGAACTTATTATATAGGCTTTATTTTGCGTGCAGAAGTACATTTATAAAAACCCAAAATTCCCTTATTTTATTTCACTGAAATTTCATGAAAAACCCTGAAATGTTATGTGGTCGAATCTTGTGTACGATGGAACTCTACAGAACGTGACTTCGTTTTGAATTTGAAAAATAAGTGCCAAGGCATGCAATTTATTGCCCTTACGCAGATGTTGCTTTAATGTGTATTCCAAAGATAATTAATTTGCCAACTAGTTACTTTGTTAAACTTAACATAAAATTGGGATATATTATTACGCCGGACCTGCAAGTGGAGTTCAACTCAGTTTTCAAAATTGTTTGGGTTTTGCACTTAAGTTTTATACTTACACTGAAGAAATAATTTCTTTTTGAAAAATTGACCTTTTTTTATTTCTAATATTTTAATACTTATTCGACACGCACATTTCTTTAGAGAGGAAACTGTATGAAACTGAAAATTTATTTCATATAAAAGCATACTTCTTTATATCTCCATCTTGTTTATTTGTAGTAAAGAAGTATTTGGGCCAATCAAACTTTGCGCATTGTGATTACAATTTCAGACTTCATTGTATCAAATAGATAAATTTATAGCAGCCGATAAATGTAAATTTTGGAATAAAGAAATTTGATTGCTTGCGATAAATAACCATATCATTGTGTTCCAACCACGTACATTTAATAGATTCAAGTAAATTTGATTTTTCAATTTTAGTATTGTTTTCTTAGTTGCAAATAACTATATAAGTATGAAAACAACAAAATATTATATAAAGAATGATATTGGAGTAAAAAAATAATTTAATAAAACATCCTTTATATTGAAATTATTATTGTGACACTTGCGCGGCCTAAATAGTTGCATATTCAATGACAGTGTTAGATATAAAAAATAGAAGAAATGTTATATTTTAATATTTTCAGTGAGATTTAGACGAGAGGGGCATTGAAGTTCTCGGAATAACTTGGTTTATTTAGCTTAAGGTTATAGATGGAAGACAATAATTATTGGATCTTGGTCTAACTTTCTTGAATTATAGTTTCCAAGCATTTCTCAGTAGACTTAACCATAATTTTAAAGACGCTAAGAACCACTCATACCCTTCAGAAATTAGGGGAGTAAGTCAGGTTGTCAGCAGACCATAGGCAGGCGCTTGAGATAAGTTGTATTACTGGTAGTAGGTAGTAGCAGTAGTTGATATGTACTGATTTAATGCTTAATTTCTGCTGGACTTCCTGCTTATTTCGCCTATAAAACTAGCTTATGAATTACCGCTGATTTATTTTAAATCTACTGGGAGATACTTTCATGAAAATTCATGCAAGACGGGTATGAAGCTGATTCGATTTTGAATGGGAACAAATTTAAATTTTCTGTGTAATGCCAAAAAGCTGATGCTACCTATGCGAGCAAATAAAAACGCCAATCTCATCATCATCTAGATTATTCTAGATGATCAGTTTGACTATTTAGAGGAGAAAAATAACATATATTGTGTTAACTCCTGAAATGTATATATTGTCTCCTATTTGTTCATGTATTAATATTGTCTGCTTAGATATATATTTAGCTATACATTTAGATATGCCGAATTATTGTCATAGGAAAGCAAATACTGAGCTTGGGTACCGTAACAAAAAGGGATAGTGAATGTTTAACACACCTAATAAACAGCCTGGATCTACCTGTAGCAAACACCACCATAATGCGAACACAGATTCCAAATTAGCCAAAACATTAATCTGATATAGCATTGAACGTATGCCAGAAGCAATGAATGTACTACGTTTAACAGCTCATATCACCTCTAGGTTTAGTTTTACAAGGCTAGTCAGTTGTAGGTAGGTTCTCGAGGTATATTCTAAATCAGAAGACATGGGAAACATAATCGGCGAAAAATATCAATAGTATGAAAAACATATTATTATTATTATTATTAGCTATTACTACGTTGCTATGTAGTAAACAACTTAGTTGCTTAAGTAGGCAGAAGTCATTGATGATATAATGGAAAGGCAATCAGTTATGATTTTATCGATCATCGATCATAAACTGACAAATAGATGCCATCTATTCGCTGACAAATATTAATCTGGGGTTATTAGATACTTATTGAAATAAGATAGAGTTGTTTAATTTCAGAGGAATTTAAAACGTCGTTTTGAATAAATGTATGCTGTACTCAGCATAGCTTCTATTGTGACTCATTTCAGACAAAACATAGTTTCATATTTTTTCTTTATATTTTATTTGCATTTCCTGAAAACTCTACATCCAATATTTTAAACGATAATTTAAAGTTACCTGTAGCATCTCATAAAATAACAACTATTCGCTTTTGTTCTGACAAAATAAACATTTCGCATACATACTCGTTCTATTAGAATTACAAACTGATTTAATAATGAATATTAATAATTGTATTAAAATGGAAAACTGCATAGATATTTTAAATGAAAATGTATATTTTATTTAATTTCGACGATTCACATTTATAAAGCAAATATTTCATTACAATCGTAGAGCAATCTAAATAAATGAGCATATAAAAGCTTTCCGATTGACTAACTCAAAATATTCAAACAAAAATGCATATGCCAAATATTAAATCATTACTTAATTATATTATAAAATATTTTCTGCTTCAGGTAACCAATAAATAGGCTGAAGTAGTCAGTTAATGTCCTTTATCTCCATGGTGCCTAACGCTGCCTTTTCACGACATATGGTAATCGTTTACTTTATGACATCTATGGGAGCAGAAGCTTAACAATTACTTTTAACCATTCTTATTTCCATGTTACCTAATAAGTGACTTATATATTCATAATTTGGGAACATTTTGCAATACATTTACTTATTCTAAAATTCGCGATGTACGAATATCCTTCCTTGTCCAAGCCAATACGTTTGTGTAAATAGAAAATTGTGTTGTGCAAGGATAGAATATACAAAATTATAATATTTCTCGAAAAATCAACCCACATGCAGTCAGTTATCAGTGCCAAGGTATACCTAGCTCTATTATGGAATATTTGATAATTTGAGTGAAGGCCAATTATAGTCAGAGGCAGAAGGCATCACTGAACTATTTCAAGAAGAAGATGCTGCAAGAATTATCGGAGACAAGGTAGATATTTGTAAAGAAAATAGTTAGAAATTATCGCTAGTTAAATTAACTGAATATTATATCGATATCAATAACGACTCTCATATAACAACCGAGACACATACGGAAGTTATTTGTCAGATACTACCTTCAACAAGCTAATCAGTTAAATTAGTTAAGCTTCACGTAACTGGATTCCTAATGACTTACTCGTCGATAACTGGCTCAGTATCAGTCTTCTGAAAAAAAAGTTCGAGTGGAATTCTTTCACGCCCACTTATTTCGCTACAAATATTCTATTTTTTTAGATATATAAAATCTTGAGTCACTATGCTTTCTAAAAAGGGTATGGAATTGAACATGAGATGGACGACTTTAAAGTCTGTACAAGTTAGTGGCTACAATAACTCAGATTAATACTAAGCTCTAGGAAGCGTATTTACTGGAAGGAACTAGACGACATATTTCAAATAGTATGCGGAGTAACAGGTTTTCAACCATAGTGAGATTCTTTAATCTCAATAACATCAGATGCTCAAAAAATCTTTTTTTGATATACTATTTGGGAAACAAAATTTACTAAAGACAAAACCATGATCCTATACTATAGTCGACACGGAATAAAGGAACATATAAAAAGCCCATATGATTCGAGTATAAAAGGTGCTGGAATTTGGAAGTTCGATACCTAGTTCATGTCCAAATTTATTAGAGTGCTGAAGTATTATTTTGCAGTTTGACGATCTAAGTCCTAAGGTGCTCGACAAAGAGTATATGATTCATATCTTATTTTGCTGGCTTAAAACTAGTTGGCCAGTTGACAGCCTTACGGCATAGGATATGTGGGAACCCTACGGTCAAAGAGACTTCAAAAGTGTGCGCTATCTCAAGTCACAAAAAATTCGTATAAGGTCCATGTGAAATATATTACAATACAGAAAATGAGATTTAATTATGCAAATGGACTAACTGTAGCTCAGTTATCCTTACTTCTAACTGTCAAAGCGCAACCTCAACATATCAAGCCATAAGATATTCTTTCGCCGAAAACAAGAAAAATAATACTTTCTCCAACCAATTATGGTACTGAGCTATAATGAGAACGTGAGTGGAACTGACACTGAACTAAATTTATTTCACCCCAGGTGAAACGCAATTTGGATATTAAAAAAATATCGTATTTCAGTTACTCCTAAGTCGATATATGCAACAATTTTTGGAAAGCAAGGTGTCACTCCGTAAAGGAAATCGTTATTAATCGTTCTCAATATAAAATATTTTTGTCTCTGTCAATGTTGTGTAAATAACAATATGTCGAATAAAGAAAGAACATGTTTCTACCCTC
The DNA here is from genome assembly GCA_016904865.1 of Pissodes strobi. NCBI lineage: Eukaryota > Metazoa > Arthropoda > Insecta > Coleoptera > Curculionidae > Pissodes > Pissodes strobi. The sequence goes on from MU184019.1 coordinate 157,636, forward strand.
TCAAATGCATTCCCACTCTATTTCTCTCTGCAGCGCCTGTAGGAAAAAATCCTTTTAGTATCTTACAAACACACGCCCCATTAAACAATAGTCCAGTCACCATTCTGTTTGAATTTGGGGCCAAGAACATCTACCCAGTCGTAGGCGTAGCCCTGTGTGACGTCAAGATATTTAGCAATCTTCTCATTTTGTTCGCACAGATATTTAGAAAATATCTGCTGTACTATGTTATCTTTGTCCAAACTTGGATAAATAGTTCTTTTGGGCGTTTTAACGCATTTTCTCGAGACAGTACAACTGGTAGCGTCTCTCCGGTTGAAGATAGAAGAAGGTAAAATGGTGGTTGGAAATTTATAGTAGACAAATCTATCCTGTCCTCCAGATTCGAATCAACTGTTCGAAGTCTTATGGTCCTGGTGAAGGAAAGTTGAGAGAATAGAAGAAGTAAAATCACAAGGTATTTAGTGTGAAAGGAAAAGCAGTCAGTTGAAATTTTGAATTAAAAGAACGTGGATTAAATTCAGTAAAGACAGAAGTTCATCAAGAAGTTTTGTTAGAGATTTAGTAATAGTTAACCTCATGTACATCATTTAGTTTTATGTGTGAAAGGATGAATATATGAAAGAAGTGAGAAATTATTGTATGTATTATTCATATTTAATGCAAATTAAATTTTGCATAATTAAAGTAAGTCATACCTGTATACATGTTTCAATTCACACTCTATGAATAAAACCCCACCACCCCATTTTGATGCAATCCACTAATTAAAGTAGTTAATTATAAAGTTAATTACCACCCCCACCTTTGTGGTCATAAATGATTTAAGAATTAATTGTTTATACCGATCAGCGTTCATTGAATGAGGAAAGTCCGGGCTATGCTGCATGTCTTCAGTATTATGACTTTCTGTAGGTGATGTTGCATCTTTGTAACTTACTGAAGTTGTTGCATATGATTCCTGTCGTAAAATTACGAATTGCATGATACACACGATTTCCTTTTTTTATCCTGTAATATGAGATCTGGTATATTGTGTAGTATAGCTTTATTAGTGTGCATTGTTACAGTTTAAATCCATTAGGTGTAATTATAGCATTGGGTTTCGGTTGATATCAGGTTAAATTTAAGTGCTAATGCATGGTATATTATTTTCGCTACTATGTTATGCATTTCTGTGTATCCTGTGCCCTCTACGATTATGCATCCTCCAATTATATGTGCAATAATATCCTAGTGTTAATGGCATCATCTGCAGAGGCTATTTAACTCTATTTTTTTTCCATAATGTATTTTTGAAAGATTGTTGCTATTACCTATTTCTGTACTGTTAATATGAAGTCTTATATTTCTGGATAGATTCGTGCTTTCTGCAGTCACTTGCAAGTGTCTTGTTTATGAACATATTCTTGTTTATAATATATAGGTGCTTCCCATGTAATTTCTTCCGTGACCATTGTTCCATTTTATCTAATGGTCTTTACATCTGTTGTGGTTGTGGATCAGATTGTAAGGGATTCAACGGTGTTTATCCTTTGTCTGCTTTTGTGATTGCTCTATGCAAGGAAGCACGTTTGTTACAAAAGTATTTTCTGAGTTTTTTTTTGGTTGGCGTGGGAGTATGAATATAAGTCTTTCCGCCCTCTTTGTATCTATTGAGACTTTGCATGGGTATGGATATAGTTTTCTATGTTTCGGCAGTTCTAATCCTGTGAGTGTATTTATATTTTCCAGGCTTGTTGCTGTCCACTAATTACTCCAAACATAAATGAGGAGCAGGATGGCAAACGTGTTATTATAATATTATTTTTTTGTTGAGGTTAAATTTTCGGCGATTCTTATATACTTTGGTTAGTCGTTTTTTATTCTTTTGTGGTCTATTATTTTGTTTTGCTAAAGTCTCAAATTTGTGTACGCTTCGTCTTTCTGCCTATTACAGTGTAACCAACTGTATTCGCTAACCGCTCATTCAGCTGTACATATGCCTGACTCACTCAGCCGTTTGTAGCTTTGTTCTTTTTAATGGCGTTGGTTAGTTTGGGTTAAAGCGGGCGCCACTAAATTTGTACTGCAAGAAATGTATCAGAAATTCTATCTATGTGAAAATTGAATAATAAAATTTTGAAAAAATATCCTGTGGAAGAGCATGGAAAAAAATAGAATGAGATTGAATTATAGCCAAAATACAATTTCCAAATTAAACGCCAGGAATACAAACAACCAGTTTATTAAAAAAAAATACTACTTGGGAAGAACAATCTACTTTTTTTAAATTTAGAAGATTTCTATGGTTAATATTACGCTAAAAAAATGTATGGAATATCACGTCCTATTTCTGTCACTGGTAGTAATTAATGTTCAAATTACAATTATATTAATTGCTAGGGTAATTAAGTTTCATCTTGACACTCTAACACTAGAAATGACAATAATCAAGTATCAATTATACGATTTAGGCTTGGTACTCACTGCGATTAAACTTCAAATCAAAAAGTAGCACTAGTTATGGTACTTTAGCAAGCGTCTAATCAATAACTTAACATTACTAATTACTATTAAAAAATCTCAATAAATTACTTTGATACTACTTAATGAGGAGAGTTGTCTTTAAAAGAATATTTTAATATTACCCAGTTATTATTGTTTAATTATGTAACAATTTATATGTAAAAAATAGGGAATACATATTTATTAAACTACGTTTCGCTTATTCCCTTGGCAGCTCGAATATAGAAGACTTCTAAAATGTCTCCAAAATGCTAAACTAAAAGGAATTGGCTGAATAAAATAAATAGAAATATAGCCGCACCAAATAATGAGAGTTGAGATCAAGTCTACCAATATATAGAGGAGAGAAGTTCAATAATAAGCAGATAAAATAAACTTAGCATATCTAACCTAAACGCCCTTATTTTATAGCATATTTTTAGGTATTAACGAGAATGAGAGTGATAAAAGGTTGTCAGGGCTTTATAGGACTGCCTTTTACAAAAATTAGCACTAGCTAAGATTAGAGAACTAAACCTCAGTATCTCTTGAAGTAATATTTCAGAATATACTTCTCGGTAATTGTCTTTAGAGTTCTCACTAGGAAAATTTAAGGTATTAGCACGATAGGGCAAAAAACTAAATTTTTGATACAGCTAGGGCTAACAGTTAATAATTTATGAAGATCCCATCAAGACTCGTCGATATCTTCAGCCTTCCGTATGTAAAAAACTATTGTACTGGACTCCAGTGTAGATGAACGAGCTAGGTGGAACTCACAGCTGGGAAGATCGCTTTCTCCATAAAACTCTCGGCCTCGTCCACTTCGGATAAGACAGCGGGCTCCAGCTCAAGGAAGGAATTCCCCAGATCAAATGGGCATTAGTCCCATATGACACCTTCGCGGAGGGTAGTTCAAACGAGAAGAGCGCGTCAATTTTAACTTTCTTCAATATATCCTATTTGCATGAGCATCTTCGGAAGGCGCTCGCTGTCAAACAGATCGGAGTACTGAAATTCACTGGTTGTAGTAATGGTGATAATCGATACTACAATTTAACGGATACACAGAGAAAATCGCGATATAATATTCAGGTACAATTAGATCGTTACAACTGCAACAGAGTTTTTTCCAAAATACCGAAACACAATATTGCGTTTCGTTATTTTTGATAAAATTGTGTTGTAGAGCATTTTTCCGAAGGTTCCAAATCCCAAATTAGTTACTTTCTTCACATATTACCTAGCGTTTCGCTATTAAGAATTTTGCGTCTCCATTCCAACGTCTGCTGTTGTTTCCTCCATTATTTTCAGTAGTCCCCTCATTTGTGTCTATGTTCGGGAATATATTTTTATGTCGTAGATGGTTAAGTTTGTGCTCTACTTTATTCTCTTAATTGATCTGAAAACCATATTTTGTAATATTTAAGGTATTGAAGAGTGGATTCAGGCATCGGTAGAACCATAGTGCATTTAGTGAGTCTCCTTGATAAATTCCTCTCTTAATTTTTATGATATCTGTTTTGAACTCCATGTGATTCTGATGGTTGATTGGAAAGCAGTTATATTTGAATGTATTCTTTATATAGTATTTTCTTTAGCCATACGAAATTTTTCTAGCATCTAAATAATATGCTCGTAAGCTGCTTTGTTCTTCTATCTGGCTTTTCTGTATTGTGGTTTTTCGGTTTTATATATGTTTCCTCTTCTATTTGAAGCTGCGCGGCGGTTTTTTTATGATATTGTATTTATCTGAATAATTATATATTTATATATCGACCTGAAGTGCTTACACTAAAGGTTTTGTATTTGATTCGTTTTTGACCATTTCCAGAAATGTGTGTTATTCTAATGTTTAACGGTTCATCTACTGATATTCTCTATTTTGATTGTGGTTTTGTATTTTCTCTTCTTCTTTAATTCACAATTCTGTATGATTATGTTGTTGTTAGTGTTACTTTAATCTTTGCTGTTTTTTCCTTATAGAATAATTTATTTGATTGCCACTGATGAGATCGTTATCTATTTTTCCGTTATAGGATTATTTTTATGTGCGTAGGCGTCCTGAGTATACCTGTAATTCTTGTTTCATAATATTTTGTAATTCTTTGCTCTTTATGTTTATCATCTTTTCAATACGCTTTATCATTTTATTTCATTTATATTCATTTGAAAACTGCGTTAGCCTTCCTATAACTATTCTCATCTTTATTATATTGTTTTTAGTTCCCTTTGCCACCTACGTATATGTTTGCTGTTTTTGAGTTTTGATTTTTGTATTCTAACATGTTCGGTTTGTTACATGTTAATACTGCTACTGCTAAGGCATATGTGAATGATGTTCAGTGTTCATCGTTTCTACTAATAATGTCCTATCTTTCTTAAAGTGTAATTTCAGATGTATGCTTCTCGTAATTTTATTACTACTTCTTCAGATTCTTAAACTTGAGTCCATTTGCATTTCTAGTTATTTTTTTTATCTCGAATATATTTAATAGTTGGTTATTTGAGGTTTTCATTTGATATCTTCCAAGTAGTTTTATTGTACTGCTTGTGGTGAGGGCCATTTTCCTGCTTACCTGTTATTTGTGTGAACCGTGTTTGTTCAAACTCATGTTTAATAGTCGGCATAGTAACATTATTATTATTGCTACTAATACTATCATTATTTAGAAAAGACAAGTATGAAAAACTTAGAAATATATAAGTGCATCAGTTTAGTTAATAATTTGTATATTATATTTAAGGTTATTTTCAGACATCAAATAATTTAATTTTCATAGCTACAGAAGCGTTTACAAGTAAATTAATAAAAATATAATCTAAAGTAATAAAAAAAAATCATTTACCTTTCAACCCTCGTGAAAAATCTATGAGTGTCAATAGGTACTTCACTATTAACCACACAATTCTTCATTAAAAGATTACATTTACATCAAAGTCTACTAAAGCACCAACCGCTTTAATAATCTATTTTTTGCATCGGATTCGATAAATTAGGATAGTAATTTGCCATTCAGTTTAAAACTGACAAATTTCAATATTTTTTCGCAAAAATGTTGGGAAATATTATATGCCGAAGCTTTGTTAGATTTTATCATTTAGCCCATAAAATTATTCTAGTATTTGGCTTTTTAAAATTTTGGCATTTTATTTATCTGCCGCGCCGGTTTACTGGCAGGTCTGTGCATATATACACATATATACATTTTTTTATTTATTTCTTTTAGCATCAGATACGCTTTAAATACATAGACATTATTTATTTGAACAGTATAGAAACAATGACATATTTGGTTTTTCATGCCGGCATAAATTAATTCCAGATTCAAAATGGTATTGTGAAATATAGCAACGCGTTGGCAACGACTATTTTAAAATTGATTTTTGTACTTCCTTTAATTGAAAGCTTTTTAAAATCGGTTCAAATAAATATTATCTAATGGTATACTTAGCGATATAGTAAGACGTGTTGTCATACCTTCATAGTGAATAGATTATTAGTAATATTACTATTAATGAAAAAAAAATAGGGCAATGATGTCATCTGTAGATTTATAAGGTAGTTAAACCAGTATGAAATGCTATGAAATTTTCTAATACATACTTTACCTGTTTGGACAAAAAATTTAATAAAAATGTAAAGAAAGGTTAATTTTAAAATTTTCCTAAAAGCAAGAAGCTGTATGTAGAAATCTAAAATAGTATATTATGATATAAGTGTATAAGAGGGCCTTTAAAGCACGCGCGACTTATTTCAAAACACGACGCGCAGCGGAGTGTTTTGTAAGTCGCAAGGGCTTTAAAGGCCTCTTATACACGTATATCATACGCTATTTTTTATTACGAATGCATCATAATCTCAAAAATGTTTTAAATATTATATTTTAGGGACATATTGACGAATATATTAATCTGCCACATTTGACATGATTAGATGTTTCTATAGCAACCTTAAAAAA